>CAJNYU010000716.1:27311-130854 GCA_905331475.1 Rotaria socialis | reverse complement strand
AATTTCATGTTTTCATGTGATTTACAAGTTATATTTTTAACCTTTCCCTTGACAGCTAAAAGAGTTGTTGGATAACCTTTTACAGGATGTTAATGATTACGAAACTTTATGTTGCGAAGACAAATATCATGCTAAGAAGCTATAATAGAAAACCTTAAAAAGCAGTTTTGTCTAACTGGATAAGCCATCATTTTCGACTAAAAGAGAGCAAGCGACAGCGATAAGGAGTAGATACTGATCTTCACATATCTTCAAATATCCACTAAGATCATAGGAATCCACTGGAATCCAGCAGGATCCCGTAGAATCCAGTAGAATCCAGTAGAATCCAGTAGGATCCAGTAGGATCCACAGAATCCGCCAGAATCCACTAGGATCCACAGAATCCGCCAGAATCTACTAGGATCCATAGAATCCGCCAGAATCCATGAGGAGCCGCGAGAATCCAAGGAGCCAGGAGCCGCTTTTTCCCCCTTGCGAAACACACTTTATTCATCGAGCGTCTACGAAATCGCACTGTCACTAAATGAAGAGTTGTATATTGTTGTTGATGAAGGTGGTTGTGGAATATTAATCTAGTTTTGATCAATAAATAAAGAAAAAGAAATTATTTTGATCAATCATCACTGTATTATATGATCTTTCATCATCTCCAGTCCTGCTAATAATCATAAATCGTGAATATCTTTAAGACCGGGTTCATTATAAAAAAAAAAGATGTATTCAATTTTTTTATACTAAGGTTTCCTTTGAGATTTTGTATCGAAAATGATAATAGAATCTGTAAGAGAACCGAGAATTAAATGTGAAGAAAATAAGATAGTTTAAAATATTTACAAAGAATTAAATTGAATTCTACTCATCAATTGTTTTGACTTTTCGATCACGTGTCTGTAAAAGTGAAATCGAATATGATATCGCTTGATGAGTTACCAACATAGATAAATTATGAAAGAAATTTCGACATGCAGATGTTACTTCTCACATATAAATAATTACTTCCAAGTAATAAGGTCAATGAGTGGGCAAGTCGCTCGTTTTAAACGGCAGCACTTAAATTTTGTACTCTCACAAGATGACAAATTCTGTACGAATTATCGCGTGCGTTGATGGTTGTAATCAACCGATAGTATAAGTCAACAGCCTCATCTTTGTATGAACTGAAGTAATCATTCATAATGTATATTTTTTAGATGAATTTGTGTAAAAACAAACCATACACATCGTACATTTTTCTAATCACTATTCTACTAACGAGGGACCATTCCCAAGTGATTAGCACCGTTTGGTCTCATATTTTGCTCATAGGCAGGATTCAATGAGACTAGAAAAAGTCTACAAGATATCGTGCCCTTAGGTCTTCCCTTCGAAGTTTTGACCGTTTTACTGTATTTTCGACCTTGGACAAGGAATTTATAGAAAAAACTGTATGAAGGAACTTCGAACTGAAAATTTTCCTAACAATAGGTCTCATCGATCTTAGAAAGTTCCAAAATTTTCAGCTAAAACTGATGCTTTCTTTTAGAGATACTGCAGATCGAAGAAAAGTCAATTTTACGATAATTTTTGGGCCATGGTCGCTTTCTTCAATCTGCAATATCTCTAAAAAAAAGCATCAGCTCTAACTGAAAGTTTTACAATTTTCTAACACCAATGAGACCTATTGTTAGACAATATTTTAGTTCGAAACTCCTTAACCAAGGTCGAAAATTCAGTAAAACGGTCAAAACTTCGCAGGAAAGGCCTAAGGGCACGAAATATTTTAGACTTTTTCTAGTCTCATTGAATCCTTCCTATGAGCCAAATATGAGACCAAACGGTACGAATCACTTGGGAATGTTCCCTTGTAAGACATGCTATAGAATTGTTTGATAAAAAGACGATTAAATTTTGTGCAAATTATTTCTTCTTCCTCTCCTCTTATTTCGTTAGCTAAAGGGTTAACGGATAAAAATTTGATAAAAACAAGTAGCGATCGTATCCTACGGATGCGCTTAATCTTTATCAGAAGATAAGACGATGTTGTTGCACTTTAACCCTTTGAAAACGGTTTCTTTTTATTAAAGAAAATATCGACTTGTTTCATCCTGTCGTGACTTCCAACTTGAACAAACACACACACACACGGAATGTGCTTTTTGATAGTATCGGTGCACCAAGCAAGCCAGCAATTAAAAATAGATTTGAGGTCATAAGATGTAAACGTATATATTTAACAGTTGTTAATCTTCTTTTGAAAGAGTCAATGCATTTAGCATCAGAAAGTCTTGCTATATGGTATACATACATATTTCTTTCATAATATCATCTTAATGAATTGAACTATATTGTGTGATTAGTAAGTGGAGTGTTCCAAACGTGTGTCTGAAAACTAAATGTAAATACCTTTTACACAATTCAAGGGTTCTCTATATTTTTGTAATGATTATCGCCAATTAGAACACAAAAATTTGTCGTTTTCGACATATTAGAAAAAAACACGACATAATTGTGTCTATTTATCAATTTATTTTCGTTATTGATACTCATTTTAAATTGAACTTAATCTTTAGTCAGTACTTTGTGTTGACTGATAAACTTTACTAATCTCTAATATTAGTATCAAAGCTTTACATATTTTAAGCCAATCTTGTAAATCATATTTGTAAAGTCTTTAGTGTAATCACAGCAAGTATGCCTTTCGTGAAATATATCAAGTCATAATTCGTTGCATAATCGTTGGTGTAAATCAGCAAGTTGTTGCAATATGCTGAACGCTCGACCATAATCCATCTTACTATAAATTATAATTTTCGTTTACTTTTTCTTTTGTAATTTTTCTTTATGCCAACTATAAAAAATATTTGTCAAAATTTATTAATTGAAATACATGACAATCATTGATAGATCGATCCAAAAAAGGTAGTCTCTCTCTAGATTGAAAGATATTTTCAAATAAACCTGAATAAATGAATATTTTTCATAAAAATATTAATTATTTATTGAGTATAAAAATCATGACGAAAATGATATCGTCGATTGTCGACGAATAGAATAAACCTAGAAGCGAAGGAGGACGAATATCGAGGCATATATATTATCATCATCATCGTAGTCTATTTTTCTTTTCATGCTTGTATATCTGGGCTGCGATTCGACCTATATTTCCTATATTTTCAAAACAGTCCCATTTGTTGTCCTATATTTCTCTAAAAATTCCTATTTTTCCTATATGTTATCGAAAAAAGTAGAAAATTTCGGAAAACCTCTTAATTTTGCTATTGTATTTAGACGAAAAAAACTTTTTAATGTGTATAATCATGTGTTTTGGACAAATTCTGAGGGTGTGGGTATGAGTATGGATCTGAATGTTCATTATTTCCACGCCCACACCCCACATCCTAGTGAGGCTTCCAGAGAATACTTCAGATCTCTCTTATTATCGGATGAGCATTAAAATATAAGGTGATATTTATGATCAGTACACTTTGCTCGGTATGACTATAAAGACTTCAAGCTGAACGGCGATCAACACCTTTTCTTCAATGTCTGAGGGGCACCCCAGGTGTGAAAAATTGAATTATGATAAAATATAAAATAAGTTTGTGGAAAATAATAAGCGATGAATGCTAATTATCAGGACAATAAAATTAAGTTGAGATGTTGTGGGAAGTCATGTCCGTAATCTGAAACGTCTCCTTTAATTATGAGAAATAGTGGTTGTCTTTTTCATGTATTTGTTTTTTCAAAGCTTATGATCTACTTTATTGTTATTTATCGATTTGTGAAAAACTTTTATAGTGATCCTCGAATTAGCGACTTATTTCAGTAGGAAAAATTGCATAAGGATCTTGACTACGGTTGAACTGTTTATAACAGCTACATTAAAACGATTTTCGAGCAAATCTCTCAAAAAACACCAAAACAATTGAACAGAAACGGTGTATAAAACGTCCTCTCTGTTGGCCATTTTTTATCGAAAATCCTATATTTTTGACAACCTTGATCCTCTAAGGATTCGTATCTTTTAAAAAAAGTGCCATCGGAGGCCAGTTGTATATAGAAAGCGAGGAATTGGCGGAAAAGGCAGAAAGGAAAAGTGCCGAAAAGGAAAACGTCGAAACTGGAAATTGCAGAAGGTAAAAACGTCGAAGAGGAGAACGTCGAATGGAAAACGCCGAATGGAAAAAGTATAATTAATAACAGTGTCGAAGAAAAACTGCCAGAGAAAAAAAGTAGAAGAATTTTGAAAAGGAAAACGTAGAATGAAAAAGATGTCTATAGATAACGAAGATTTTTTCTTCTGATTTGGCAATCAGTGCAAAGCTATTATTGAAGAGATTAGCATTACTACTTGGATCACACAAAAAAAGAAAATACTACTGATAAACTTAGTTTTCTCTTTTTTTTATTGTATCTTATCATATGATCCCAGGGCGAGAAATCCGACAGTAGGCACTTATCGGAACCCATCCGATCCGACTGGAATCCAATAGGATTTTATCGGATCCTGTCAGATCTTACAGAATTATCGTTGGATTTCGGATCGAGGAATTCAATAGAATTGTATCGGATTGTAGGATATTTCCAGGTTCCTATCGGATCCGATGTCGGATCAGTCAACCTGGGATCGAATTAATTTTTATTTTTCGTTAAAATTATTAAAAAACGCAATTTTCGACATCTACCTTTCGACGTTTTCCTTTTTCTAATTTTTTCTTTCGACGTTTAAAATTTCTTCATTCTCCCCTTCTATGTTTTCCTTTTCGGCATTTTCCTTTTTTTTTCGACGTTTTCCTTTTCGATGTTTTCCCTTTCTGCCTTTTCCACCAAAACCGAAAACGATAACAGTAGTATATATTCTTCACTTGCACTCGTGCAAAACGATGACGGCATTAACAGGAATAGGCATCTCCGATATTTTATGAAATATCTATCTATACTCTCTATTGATATTTATAAAAAAAACAAAAACGTATAAATTTTATTTTGTTTTATAAAGGTTTCGTTGGGCGGCAAGTCTCATCAAATATGTATTTACATTTTTAATACTTGCCAGTTTTATAACTCGTTATGTATGGAATCATACAATTATTCCAATATTGTCACGTTTTCATATTCCAACCATACGAAAGCGTACTCCAATTTCATTTCAACATGGCACTGTTCTTATTACTGGAGGTCAGTCAGCGTATATTTTATTAGCTATTTTTGTATTTATAATGTTTTTATGGCAACGAACATTCCCGTATTTATACTTATCGATGTGATCTTATGTTTATTCTTGTGTATTGCTACCATAAAATAAAAACTTATTAAGTTTCTTTTTGTTTTCATCGTAGAGTGATTTAAATCCACTCAAATACAATACAAGAACAACTATTCGTGAAGAATTACCTGATAATATTTCAGTATTAGTCAATTGTGCTGGTAAAGTTTATATAAAAATAATTTAATTAAAATTTTGATTTATAGCAACAGGTCATTTTAAAAATATTCTATCTCATACAGATGATGAATATCAATATACATTAATTGCCAATACACTTGCTCCAATACTTGAGGGTGTAGGTGTGAGTGTGGCCGCAGGTACAGATGATTATTCCTTAATGCACATCCCACACCTTCTTCGTAATACATTTTTTTGCCTTCAAGTTTCCAAAAAACATAGGTTTATATTTTTTGACACCATGAGATTAATAATGCTATACTTCGCATCGCATTTATGTAGTCCGCCGCGAGTTGTTTTTTTCTTTTATTTTCTCGACGTACGCATCGCGAATCATCATTTTGTGTTGATATGATCTCTCGTGAACAGAAAGTCATAGAAAACTTATTGAAACGGGAGATGAAAGTATCGAGATCGAACTTCTGGCATCTTTTTTCTATTCTTTAATTTTGATAGTGAATAGGAATATAATTTGCATGAGTACTCAATAAAACCCTACAAAATTTGTTGAAATCGCTTGCATAGCTAAATATATATTCTTACGTCTCTTGTTTTCTCTTCACAATGTAAACGGAGATTTTCTTGAAACTGAACTGTTGTCTGTCTTCTGATGCATTCGATAACTGACAAATATAGTTTAATTTTTCTCTATATCACATCAAACCAACAAAATGTAATCAGTGTGATAACGCGAAAGTACGCTTCTATATTGCATATTAAATTTGTCTTTTGGTATAAAATAATATTTTAATTTTCTTTCAGAAAATATGCTAAATCCTGTTATTCGATAACACGTACAACAATAGTGCGATTCCTTTGACTATCGATACTAATAGCCATTAGCAGTCGCGAAAAGAAAGTAATAACGGAAGACATTTATATTTCTTGCTTTGTTCTTTTGTTTGGACTCGTTTAGATTTATTTATTTTTTATGAATCTTCCTGTTTGATTTTTATTGCATAGTGATTCGAATGTCACTAGTCGTAACGTTTCAATAGATATCAATGAAAAATAATTCGTTTTCTGTTAATTTTAATTGCAGAGCAATATTTGAAAACGTTTATCTTTTCTTTAGAACGCCTATTGAGCACCACCACCACTACCACAGTGAAAAACAGGAAACAATCTTTTCAAAAGTAGTCATTATCGAAAAGCAAGACAGAACAAGCAAGCAGCACCCTACGGATATTTCTGTTAGAAAAAAAAAATGCTAGAGTAATCATGCAGCGGAATTGAGCATCCGTAGGGTATCTAAGAATAGCTAGCTTCGCTTAGAGAATTTGTTGGGTAGACAAAAATATCGAACAGCTGAGCTTTATCGACGTCAGAAAATAGGCTCTATGGTATTTATAAAAAAAGAGATGCGTGACAAAATAAAAATGATAGTTATTAATTTTGTTGATATGCACCACGAGAATTCATTGCCAAAAACACATACAGATAAGGAAATTATTTATGTGCCATTTGATCATATAGAAAGAAACAATTTATTTACAAGGAGTTCATGCGGTTGAATTTACAAAATGAAGGAAAAAATTAATTAAAATTTGCTACATAGTTATTTTGTAGACAAATAAACAAATTTGAATGTTGCATGTGAGCAAAAGCTATGTTTTCGAGAGAGAACAATGCCGCCAAGAGTAAATCTAGGGTTAAAACTAGATCGATTACGTGCTGAGTAACAGTAGTCCTCTTATCGTTATTTTTCTCAACAATTATAAAATGCAAGTGTGCTCCCTTCGATCTCACCCTTGACCTCTCCCTATATTACAGAGCTGGATACAACATTGTACTGTTTTTCTTGTTGACAAAAAAAGTCATAGGATAGACGAGAAAGAACTTTCTCGAATTCTTTCGTTTCATACTGTTGAGTTTTGAACGCAGAAGAATATTCGTCATCTTTCATATAATGATCATATTGAGACGTTTTTTGCTCCGACAGTTCTTCCTATTTCAATATAGCACTAATTGACGAGTCTTATAACCAAATAGTTTCAGCATTTTTCAATTAACTGCATTAATACGTTGACCAAAATGCATTAGAAAAGAAGCCTTTCTTCGTTTACTAACATGCTAATCTTGATAGGAAACCTTGGCAAGGGTTTTGCTTTATGTTATAATCTTCTGTCATATCAATTATTTCACTGGAATCAAGGAACAAGGTATGAATTATTTACAAACTAAAAATTTTTTATTACTGTATTGTAATAATAGACATCATTAAATGACATTTACATCATTTTGTTGTGAAGGTTTCAAAATAGTTTCTTTTGATAAATTTTACTTTGATGTATGAAGTTTATGAATTGATATAAAATCGTTGTGCGGAAGTTTTAATGTTAGAAGTAATTACAAGCCAAATATTTTGTTGATTAAACAAACTAATAATAGAATTTTAATAAATAAAAAGAAGATACATTACTCATAAAAAATCGTTTTTCATAGATACATCATGCAATTAGTTTGTGTTAGGTTTTTTCTATTCATCTATTGATTTGTTTTCCTGAAGCACTAGCATTTTATCATCGAGTGCGCATCAATCATCGCCTTAAGATGATGACTCGATGAGTGAATAAAAAGAAAAAAGGGACAAACACTGAAGAGAAGTATAGTAGAAAGAGTTGCCATTCAAGCTGAAGACTAAAGGAGCAGCAGATTGTCAGACACACGGTTCTCTCTCTCTCTATGCCCCTCCTTGATTTGTTTGCATGCGTGTGCGTCTTTTTCCTTCTATAGTCAGAACGCTCATTTATGGAATACAGAGATCTATTCTATTTACCTCATCATTATCAATAGAGGAAACGCGAAAGAAAAAGAGCGCATATAGCAGCAGAGAGCATGGAAGCAAGGAACACAAAAAGACAAAAGGTACTCATCAAACGGCCTGTTTCCTCTCCGTCATTAGCCATATGGTAGACACTGAAACGAACAATGAAAAGAAAGTATCTGCCGTCGGAAGACACAGATAGAAAAAAAAGGAAAATGATTAGGTTAATTGTTACATCTAATAGTTTTCGAGTAAGCTTGTAAATTTAATAATGATTTAATGTCTCTAACTTTTCAATAATAAAACGGTATTTTTTTCCTAGTTGTATTATAGATAATTTAATTAGAAAGAAAAAAATAACAACAACAACAACCACCACCACCACCAACAAAAACACGATTATGAATACACAAGTTACAGACCGAGAATTGACATTAATATTAATTGCATCAATGCTTACTATTTTGATTGTTTTATTTATTGTTGGAAAATGGCTTAATTTCCACTTACGTGCTTGCTGTTTCAGTCGAGCGCGTAATAGAAAACATCCTACAACTACTTCTATTAGAGAACAATCTACTCAGGTACAGATAGCCACCGAGAGAAGAAGACCAATATGTACAACAGTATTTTTATGCTTCTTATTCTTCTTCGCTTTTTTTGTTCTGAAGGAGCCTATTGCATCTTTTATCGATCTAAACACAATTAATCAATCGCTAAAAAATAATAACGACAGCAATGTATGGACCCCTGCAGTTGGTTCTATATCGTCATTGGCCACAAAAGATACAATATACGATGAGGCTCTCATGCGTTCGTTAATTTTTCTCGTTAATTTTACAGTTCTTTGATTTACTTTCCATTAATTTAGCTAATAGTAATAGTGCATATGACATTGTATCCTATGCTAATAATATTAAATCAACATTAAAAAGAACAATATCCTGTGATTCCGATAATGAATCCATTCTAGCGTCATCCAATGACTCGCACACAACAGAAGAAAATATTGGACCAGGAAAAGTACAAATAACAATTAATTACAATGCGTGAGTTGATTGATAGAAGAAAAATAAATATTAATCGTTTTTCTTTTCCATGTTATTAAATAGGTTAGAAGAATATTTAGAAATATTATTTATTCAAGTTCGTGACTTGACAATATCGTTCGATGATAAAAATGATTTCAAACTATTTATCATTGCATGCTTAGACCATGATCAACGACGAAATCAACGAACTCAGGTCGGACACGTATTTCTTGTTGTTTTTAAATTTAAAATAGTTTTTTTTTTAAATTTTAATTAGATAATCACTTATCAAAAAAATCAGCCAGTAATATTTAATGCATCCATGAGGTGGAAAGTCGTTGATGATCATTTACCACGCACCGTTTTGCATACCTCACTTTATATTCAACAAGAAAATAATGATGAAACGTTAGTAGGTGAGTGCTCGTTTACCATCGGTGAAGTTTATATTTATCAACCGTTAACAACATGGTTAAATTTACATGATAGTGATGAAGTAAATTAAATTTATAGTTGATATATATATATATTTGTAATATTATTCTATTGAAACTTAATAGGCATGTTGGTATCGTGGTGAAATAAGTGTTTCTCTTTGTTATCATCCAACTGCTGATCGTTTAACGTGCTCATTGATTCAAGCACGGAACTTAACATTTTATAATCGCGAATCTATCATCACTGATATGATATCAACAGACTGTTATGCTACAATCTCATTGCTTCATCATCATCATCATCATCAAGTAATAAAAAAAACTCGTACAAGTTGCCATCAAGCAGCAGATAGAAATCCTGTATTTAATGAAACATCTGTATTTAATGTTTCGAGTAATGATCTCCTGACTTCATACATACGCATTGTTGTTTATGAGACCGTATCATTTCCATCGTCGGCATCAACAAGAACATTAGAGATAGGCCATTGTATTATTGGTAATCATGATCGTACACAACATGCGACTCATTGGCAACAAATGCTACGTGTTCTTCGGCGCCCTGTCATCGTCTGGCATCCACTCAAACTGTGAAAACATCTCTGCCATCATTTGTTTAAACATCGGTATGATGCCATTAGATAGAGTTATACGTATTACTACTAATATTTGTTATTTCAATGTATTCCTACACATTGTGTTGATAGGAACAAAAAATCCAAGTAATGGCTGTGTACGAAATATGTGATAATATGTATATATAATAAACGACTGCTGATGTTTCTTTATCATTTAGATTAAACTTATAGAGTATACATTTCTCTGTCAAGATAAAATAGGAATGGTAAATTTTTTTGTTGACATTTTGCAATGTCTATTTTATTCGTATATCTTAACTGATTATTTGTTTTCAAGTGATAGATAATAATATATGCACCTAGTTTTGTAACTATAAATAAATACTCTTACATTGAATGAAGTCAATGTGTGCATACTCAAGATATAATGAAAGATTCCTGATTGAAAAATCCTTGAATGATGGAATCAATGTTATTTTTCTTTGAAATAATATTTCTAAACAATAGTGTTATAAAAAAAAAGATGAAAGTTCGAAATGATTGTCTAACATATTAGAATCTAGTTTAGACTTGACACAACCAATGCATGTCAACGATATCGAAAAGAAGAGATACCGACGCAACAAATAAAAATGGTATTCATCTAAATCAGTTTATGTTTGTAAATCAGATATTTTTTTGTTGACAACTATGCATACGTTACCTTTAGTATGATACGAAACGTAAATAATATGTATTTTTTCCTTACTTTACATGAAAGTCACATGAGTTAAATAGTAGTATGTATAAAATGATCCGCAAAGCTTGTCAATGAGAGTTATTCATGGATGACCATAGATTGTTTTTTTTCAGAACATAAATATTCATTCGATTGATCGATAATTTTTTAAAAGTATTTTGCATTGAAATGGTGTTTTTTTTTAATATATTTTTATATTTACAGTACACGTTACTGAGCAAAATAACTAATGCGATAAAGAGCTGATATCAAATGTGTACAAAAGCGATGTGGTTTACCTTGAATAAGAAGGACATATACTATAAATACATACACGCTTGATTTACCAAGCGATACACCAAATAGCATATTATGATAGTTTTTTTGAAAATCAAATATAAGCGGCGAATATAGTCATTTGATTATTAACGTAAAAGACTGTTCGGCGTCATCATCAAAAGAAACTTGTAACGAAAATGGCTAACGACCCTGTTGTTGCTCAATTAAGACCTGATCAGGTCCAAGAGATTACAACAGCTTTTATGGAATTTGATGTTTCCCGAAATGGTTTTATTACTGCAGGAGAAATGAAACAATGTCTTCGTCAAGCCAATATTCAATATCAAGATGCTGAAGTTGATCGTGTTATATCTAATATGGATTTGAATCATGATGGTAATGCATCATATGATGAATACATGAAGTTTATGGCTCGTGTATACACTGGAAAACACGATCTATTCTATTGGCTTGACGAAGACATTGTTTCATTTCTCCTGCAGTAATAAAACCATTTCGGGAAACATCAAATTCCATCTCAACCACCGTATGCCCCAAATCCATCTCAACCACCGTATGCTCCAAATCCATCTCAACCACCGTATGCTCCAAATCCATTTCAACCACCGTATGCACCAAATCCATCTCAACCCCCGTATGCGCCGAATCCAGCCCAACCGTACGTTAATTATAAACACATTCAACTTTTATTATGTTTAATATATTTTGTTTCTTATAGTTACCAACAACCTCCACCAGCATCGAATTATCCTCCACCACAAGGTCAACAGTATAGTCAACAGCCATCCAATTATCCTCCGCGCAATTATTAAACTTAGTATATTTATTTTCGAATAGCTTTTTTCTTCTTTTCATGTTTCATTAATATAATCAATTATCAAAATTTCTTATTCTTTTGCATTGTATTTTTTTCCTTCTACTCATAATAAAATGTGCGATCGTCTATGCATGATATTTTCATTAAAAGAATTACAAGCGTTAATACAATTAAAAGAGACGGGTACTATGATTGGCCCTAATTATGTTGAATTAGGTACTAAATTAAAACCTATTCAAACGTATAATGCATCACGAAAAAGTCCATGTCCAATTCTACTTTCTGAAAAGCATATTTATGATGGTATGCCATCAAAGTCAACTGTACTTACGATAATGCAATGGGGTCTATCACCATCATGGGAAGTCGACGACAAAGTAAAATTAAAATATCGTATAACACATGCAAAAAAAGAAAAATTAAGTAAAATAAGAACGTTTCAGGTTATTTTTCTTTTCGCATTTATTTATCTATTCTCCTTTAAATTGAATATAATTGATGTTGATTATGTCATAGACATTATTAGAAAAGGGACATCGATGTGTTTTAGTCTGTGAAGGCTTTTATCAATTTATATCGACCGGTAACAAGCTCAATAAACAAGCTTATTTTATACATTTACAAAATATGTTTGATACACGAATCGAACGGGAAATAATTCGACCGTGTTATATAGCTGCTCTGTTTGATACACTAAAACAACCTGACGGACGAGAACTTTATTCATTTACTATAATTGTAGGTAAACATTGAAATACAGTTGAAAGCGATATTTTATTTTTATTCAAGTAGACAGTCGATACGCCAACAAACTTATCTAATAGAATATCTTCTCAAATGCCAGCTATATTTAAGAGTATTGATCAAGCACGTGATTGGATTGATTTTGTTCGTATAGATGCAAATGAAGCTGTTAAACTCTTGGTAAACCATGAAGAATATCTTGTCATAGATCTCGTATCGAATCATATCTTTAAAAAATCAAATATAGGTCATGAAGTAAAATGCAAAATTTCTTTCTTTTCGCTCAATTGAATTATCTTTATAATGATATAAATAGTGCATTGAGATTATATCTAAACCAACAGTAGAAGAAACATCGGCAACACATATCGATGTAGAAGACGATGTCGATATGAAAGTAATTGAAAAACATATTGAAGATATTGAAAAACAACATGAACATCAAATAACACGTTTTATTAATGAAAATGAACGAAATCAATCGAAAAAAGTATTAGATAAGAAAACTTTGAATATTACAGGTGTGAAACATGATGAGCATACATTAAGAACAACTTTAGAAGCTATATCAAATCGAACAAATGTAAGTTATTGTCTATTACAATCACATCGTTCAAATTTTACTCGTATTTGTTCGATATATTTGTTTAGCAGCGATTTTTAGATGCATTGCTCGTACGAGATATGATTGAGAATTTTTATTGTGATAATTCAAATAACATTTCGAGATGAATTTTCATGACAGATATGTCCAAAGAATATTTTGACACAGAAGTGAACCTCTTCACAACGAGTGACAAAAGATATATTAAGTGAAATATTCATTGTCGCTATTATAGAAATTAAAATTTCATTTCGAGTGCTTCATCATTCTTGTAAATTGATTGAGGCATTCAAGTGAGAATATATTTTACTCGGTTGTCTGCCATTAAATTTTCTCAATGTTTTAAACGAGTTTTGATTTCGTATGATATTTATCGCAAACCTCCATAAAAGTGACCGACAGATCTAAATGTCAGCATGCAAAAACTCCTCGCTGCCATTTTTCAAGATTAAATCCAATTCATGTAAAATTTAAAAGAATTTTGAATATTCTTAAACGATCACGAGTTCCAGGTTTTGAAACTTTGCCTAATTTTTAAATCAATGCTATAGTGTACTTTGGGAGCACTTGGGAAAATAATCTTCTCTATTTTACTGGAAATCGAGTGCAATGGTTTTCTTTCAATAGAATAGTTTATTCTGGCACTATTTGCTAGTTTACTTGTTTTCCTATCCTAAAATAAGAACATCAAATCTACTGGTATAGATTAGCTGGTAAATAAAGCATACTCATGGATTAGCCGTATCTCACAATTGGAACAAACACAAAGAAATGTTTTCGGTTAAGATTCGTTTCAAGTCGAAGCTAAATAATAAGTGTTTCCTGTTGGACACTCACAACATTCATTTCAGACATTCTGTAAAAGTGTAAAAACCTCAAGATCTGAATTATTGTCGAAATATTCACAGTTCATTTCTGCCTGTATAATATCAGCAGTCTCGGCTTATTCATTACGAGCAAAATAAATTGAAAATATTTATACTTGTATTATTCAAGAGGGTTACTTCATATAATAATTCATTTTTATGCCAACTACTTTTTTTTGTTTTAGAAAACTAGTAATTCGATGGTAATCGGAAAGAATACAGAGCACAACCAATAAAAGCTTTCTATATAAAATATCTCTTCGCTAACCAATTGTAAACGAACAAAAATCGAATATATAATATTGTAAATAATAATAGATATTTTATTTAATTAGAAAAATCATCAGTTTTATTTTATCATATACACGAAAACAAAAACAAAATCTGGAATGTGTGTTTATTCAGTAGTTAAGAGCACATATAAGTGCGACACCACGTTTTATCCAATATTTTTGTGATTTGGATGATGGAACTTCAATTGTAAAAACGAAATTTGTTGAATGTCCGGTTGTTGATAATGTACCAGCACGTGTCAAAGTCTTATATACTGGACACATATAAATACCTGACGTTGGTGTCTGTCGATTTTGTTCTGGCTGTAACCATATAACAGGCATTTCTGTAAATAATTCTTTAGCTCGAGATTCTCCAAGTACATGCGTTGCTGGATCCCAACGTGCCCCTTCAACAAATAAACCTCGAATATAACAGCCATCTGTTGGTGTTTGAATAACATCTTTTGACGTTAGTTTCATTACCTTGAAAAAAAAACAGGAAATCAGATTTTGAAAGCAAATAAATGATTTTTCTACATACTTGAAAACCAAAACTGACTGTATCGATTGAAATGACATATTTTCTGGCAAAATTTTGTAAAGTACCAGTTAAAAAGGCTTGTGGGAAAAAGAAACCACTAATCCAGAAAACATTTGGAATGCCATGATCAACCCATGCTTGTACAAATTCAACACGTTGAATCAAATCAAGAACCCATGATGCAAGTGGTTTTAAACTTGGATAAGCCTTTAGAAGACGAAAAAGACGAATGTGTGTATAATAACTTTAAAAAACAAAACTAATATCGAAACATACAACTTTACTCCACATGACTGGTACAGCATTATTAAATAAACTTTTCGACATTTCTTCCAACGCTTGAGATAATACAACTA
This sequence comes from Rotaria socialis, assembly GCA_905331475.1. Taxonomy (NCBI): domain Eukaryota; kingdom Metazoa; phylum Rotifera; class Eurotatoria; order Philodinida; family Philodinidae; genus Rotaria; species Rotaria socialis. The sequence continues at coordinate 115,392 of CAJNYU010000716.1, read as the reverse complement.
AGCCTTTCATTGCTTTCAGTAGTTCTTGTAATGAATTATGAATCATATTTAACAATCGATTGTATCTAAGAAGAAAATCAAGTGAAAATAATCGATCAATAGAAAAATCGAATAGTGTAATTCAATCTTACCGAATGATTTCTTGTGTTAAAACAGTATTCATTGACTAAAAATGGAAAGAATTCAAATGAAAATCTTGTTTTGTTTCCAAATATAGTTTCAATACATTTTCCCCAAAGATATCATATTTAGATAGTATCAACTGCCTTGTTTTTTAGTTTGCAAAAAACTCGTGTATTTCCCGATCATGCCTAATCTATGACATAGGATCTACTCTTTTTTGTTTGTTAAGTACTATGATGTTTGAAAAAACTTCGAAATAATTCTCTCATTAACAAATAAACTGGCTTAAAGAATCGGAAAATGTTTTTTTTAAATGTTTTCTTTCTATTCTGCTCGCTTCGACTGTTGATATTCTCAAATCTCGAGATTAAGTTCTTAGTTGAAACAAACATTTCAAGATGTATGACATGATTTAGTCTCTTTTTGTGTACTCAACAAACAAAAGAGTACACTATAGAATCGGTCAGTGTGTCCGGCCGGCCGTCCGTTTATTCGATAGCTCTTCACAATTACATTCGATTGAGCTGAAATTTTGTGCACAGAATTGTCTCATCAATATCCAGGTCGAGTTCGAAGATGAGACGGATCCGTCAAGAAATGGCTGAGCTATCGAAAAAATTGTCATTTTTGATCAGACCATCCCCGAGGGGGACTACAGGGATTTTTCAAAAAAAACTTTTTTTCTCAGAATTACCCACAACATATATAGATCGACTCAGTTTTTAACGCTGATTCTAAATCTGATATTAGTTTTGAACGATGCCGTAGCTTTCTAACGAAACATTGCCTGAAAAACGTCTCAAAATGCACAAAAACTGCATCCAGAAATCAAATTGCCTAGTTTCTCATGATAATTTTCGTGTTAAGACATTCTAGAATGACTCATATGTCCCATGCCCTTTTGCAGTACACATAACTCTCGGATGAAATCCGAAGTTTCCACATTTATTTTAGTATAATAATAATAATAATAATAATAATAGTTCCCATAGGCTTATCGCCCGTTGCAGCAAGCGCTGGGGCCCACGTGCACTAGTTTCTTTGATCTTTTTCTTTTTACGGACGATGGTATCTGCACTTCTTTCCGTCCAACGCTTCTCCCATATGGGTTGGCGATCATCATAAGTATCTCGTGATTGTGACATCTATGATGGGACTGTTTTTGACTCTGTATATTGACTAGTGATGCAATCAATACACTATCGGATGAGTCATCCGAGACAAGTAGAGCCGTTAGTGATTTGCGCAGAGTCATTACATAACTGGTGACACTGAGGTTTGAACACAGTGTATTGTGAATATGTATCGAACAACACTTTTTTTAGTACACTATTTTATTATCATGTAGTAGAATATTTTTAATGATAGGAATACAACTTTTTAAGACTTTCGAATTTTCTTCATTTAAAATATAAGAATTTCAACAAGGATCTATATCATGACTTGAATCTTGACATACTGTGTTGAATAAACAAAAATGATCACTACGAGTCGCCATAGAACATCTAATTTTGAATTGAGCTTTCGAACTTTATAATTTGAATATTCTTGAAAACTTTTATCCTATAGAGCTTAACAGTTATATCATAGTCGCATGATTCTAGGGTCACTGTAACCAAAACGAGTCATGTACTCAATATAGGTGATTACGTTTAAACGAATGATTTACTCTCCCTATCAAAGACTTGGAGCAAACTAATCATTTTTTTGTGCCAGTTCAATATATGAATGCTTTCCTAGTGCTCATTCATCATACTTAATACGATTTCGTTTTAGTTCTCTCAGTAAGTTGCGGAATATCGAAATCCAGCTAAATTTAACCCATAACCGTCGGCTAACTTTAATTCAAGCACTGTTGGAAGAAAAATTCTATAAATATAACAAATCTAATTTCGCATGCAATGCTTTTATATATCTGCAGATTTGTCTAAAAATAAACGAATTATTTTTATGAAATTGCTTTTCTATCATGGTTAATTACTTGTGTCCTGTCATCGTTCCGACGGTATAACAAAAAAATCACGCGCTATATGTTTATTATCATCTCTCATTCTATTTTCTAATGCTTGTTGACATTTTCAACGATTCATAGTTAATCATATAAGAATGTATTGAACTAACCTGCTCATACATAACTGGATATTTTTCCATAACCGTAGCTAATGGTAAAGGGCGTGGTACACGTGAAAGAACATCTTTTACTAGTTTTTCAATGACCACATCTCGATTTTCACCGGCAGTTGCTGTTTTTGGCTGTAAGTCAAGTAAATCCGTTAATGTACGATAGGTTTCGTTTTGTGCAAATGTAACTAAAAGAAAAATCATAAGTCTCATAGAAATAAATTCTTGTGAAGCGTTTACTATTTGCATTTTCGTGTAAACCAAATATTTCTGGTGTATCATTAATTGGTAAACTACGAACATAGCCAACATACGCTTGATGTTCAGATACCGGTGGTAATTGATGATAGATTTGAGAGTCATCGTAACAAAAATTTGCATCAAGCACTTTAGCTGCGTAAAAGTCATCCAATACATTCATTACGCAACGACGATCCCAATCATCTGTTACACGACCACCTGTGATGAATAACAAAAATAAAAGTTTTTCTTTTCGAACTACTTTCAGTTTATTCTATTTACCATAATTTATCTCTCCTGCAGTGTATTTTAGTACCTAATAATAAATGAAAATAGGTAGGCTTCTATTAGCTATTATTTTTTTATGGTTTTGTTTTACTTTGTAAGCTATTTCTGTATATTCCATTAAGAACATTCTTAACTGACTCATACAAATACGTAAATCACCATCGGTGAATTCATACGGAATATTGAAGCCAAGGGGACCTAAAATATGAAAATGAATTCTCTAGGGTAATCTTATGGTTGGAGAAACTGTTAGATTAATTATAGTTTTATTATTGTGATGAATTTTTATTCTTTGTTAGTTAGAATGAGAAAAAAACGATCTACTATAGAAATGAATTAAAAATCTTCCTCGGAGGTATTTCCTGGAAAGTCATCATACAAAGCAACTTCTTTACTGAATTAGAAAAATTAACGTACACTCATTTGAATTTTCTTCTTGTGTGCAATTCATAGTAAAAGACTAGACGGTCATTATAATAGTAAAAGAAGAAATATTATACGTGGTGTAACACAACGGCCAATGTGTAAATACATTTGTTTTATTATTAATTCTTCGTTGACATTAGTCACAACCGAATAACTTAATTTTATTCCGGAAGAGAATTCGTTAGAAGTTCTACATCCTTGCGGAAGTTCACAGAATAGAATTTTATTATTGCGGATAGGATTTAACTGCTGAATGAAATATTCAAACAACATCTTTTTAACATGTTATAAATCTCTCAAATTGAACTGCTAATAGAATTATTTGCTGTTCATTCTCTTATTTGTTAGATCAATTATTTATATATCAAACGAAAGTCGATAATACAAGGATACATGTGATGCTGCAAAACATAAGAACTTAATAATGGCAAGGATTTGAACATTTTTTTCCCATAAAATATTTGTAAGTAAAGCTATAGAAGAGTTTTCTTATATATATATATATATATTGTTAAGACTTGATTTCAGCTTGAGGAAACACCGTCGGTGCTTTTGCAATGAAATTTCTCTCCTTTTGATAAAAAAAAGATTAATCAAGTTTTACTTGAAATGCATCGAAGAATTATATCAAAAATAAAGTTAATATAGAATTTTTTTCTACCGCTTATTTATATTAATTTATACAACTTATAATATAATTCATAGAAAAAAAAAAGTTTCTCAATTTCTTACCGAATTTTCTGCGTTCAAGTAAAACAGCATGAAATAGACAAAGCGATAAAAGTAGATGTTTAAACTCATCAACCTAAGACAATGAACAAAGAAAAAAGAGACTTTTATGCTAAAATCTAAAAACAATTATAGAAGAACAATCTTTTCATACTTTTCCAGTGCACGATGTAAGAAAATCATCACTCAGCGTTATATACGATCTCAGCAAATTAGCTTTGATACCACGAGGCGGCTCGACTGTCATTTTACTTCCATTTTGTAAAATCATTACGGGAAATTGAGGACTTGGCATACTTGTCAACCATAATCGGAAGTCTTTATGTACCTGAAGGTGACAAATTAAATACAAAAAAGAATGAGATTTTCTTCTTTCTTCGGATACAACAATTTTGCAATGAGTAGGAAGGAGAAGAAACAGAGAATTCATTATTATTTCCTTTCACTTCTTTTCTTTTTGTTTTTTTGACAGATTAAGTGATGAATTATTTAATGAAACTGTTCTGGTAAAATCAGAATTTACAGATTACGATGAAATAGCAGTCATCTAGATGAAGCTGTGTTGTTGGCTCGAAAATCAGAATCATAAGCACTCTGCGTTTCGCCCACATAAATGTAAACGAAAACAATATTTAGAAATATTGTGTTTCATTTAATATATGTATCACAGAATTTTTGTAGATTATTCTCCACAACATACTGCTTGTTTTTCGATGCATATATTATGTGCTTTTTTAAATACATCAATACGGATGAATATTCTCTTATCAAATTTCCACTCAACTTCAGATCCCTTTTTTGTTGTACTTACATGATCAGGATCAACTTGTTCTACTAATCTTTCTAAACTTGGCATCCATGATGGTGATAAATGGCAATTTTGAAAAAAGACCCATTGCCCCTTTTCCATGGCAGCTCGCATCAATGATTCAGCTCTTGGACCCTATGAAATGCAAGTATGTAACGATTTACGTATTTTTTTTAAATAAGGTTTTCATTTTTACTTGTCCTTGGCCAAGTGATATAGTATTGAGACGTTTAGAAAATTTCATTTCTTCAGCAAATTTATATAAATCAGCAGCTGGATCGGTACCGACAGATAAAACAAAGATTAACGGTGTTGTTGCTGATGAATCACGAAATACAAGATGTAAATCAGCGGTCTATAAAAAAAAATATTGATTAGCATCATTAATATACAAGTGACAGTATCTCATTTTCCTAGTCTCGCTGTAGCCTTAAATAAAGAAAATATATGTGTCCGTTATGAAAATGATATATTGACAAGATTCAAATAAGTAATGTGTCTTTGATGATAAATATATATATACATACTTGCGGCTCAATAAATTTTTGACCAAGATTATTGGATACAAAATCTTGCATAGCATTTGTAACTTTATCTGGACGTAGACATTTGAGAAAGATTATTTTTTGAAAATCATCCAAACCATCAGCCCATTCTTGAGGTAGAGTTGCTCTATTAAAATACAAATAGATAGATGAATAATTAATAAATGAAGACAAGTAATAAGTCTACGTCAATCACGTGCTGATTAGAAATGATCATCAGTAGGCACCGCACGGCAAGTATTTACTCCCCAAGGAAGATGATTCGCTCTAGTGTCTATCTACTTGTACTCTTTTCTGTTTTTTTTGTAGATTTATATAAATAATTTCTCATCATCAACTAGAAATGGCAAACACATAATATATGTGTCATAAGCAGCGAATAATTTCTTTCGCTTATGCTTTATTCACATATTATCGAACTCTCCATTGTTCGAGAGATAATTTATGAATAATTTTATCAGATGAATTCATTCGTTCTTCAAAAATTTGAAATTTATAATAGCATCCATTCTTGTCTCCAATTAACAATGAATGAGTTTCATATTTTCTCGGTACAATATTAAAAATTTATGCATCGAGCGAGCGATTTAGATAAATATATAGTATTTCTTTGCGTTAGATCAGATGTAAATAGGGCCATAAATCACTATGGATGTTACTCTTGTTGGTTAACCGATATTATTCTTGACATGAATATAAAATTTTCATCATATAAACAATTACCATACCGTAAGAACTCAAAAAAGAACGTTTTTTTATATATTTAAAAAAAAGAGAGAAAATCGCTCTATTGTAGAGACATTTCTAGTACACTTCTCTACTTTATGAATGTGTTCACTCGGTGAGGATTTGTCTCTTTTTTCAATCAGAGGTAAATCAAATCATATTGGCATGATTTCATGCTATTAGCTTGCTCTGACATATTACATCAAGCACTATTGCTGTGATCTAGTATTAGTTGTTTTTTCTCTCTTTTAGATGTCTACAATTATTAGATTGTTCTTTTCCTACTGATGATAACACAAGACACATAACATGATTTTCTCCCATTGTATACGTAAGTATCAAAACATATTAATTATCCGTGAAAAAAGAGATAAGCATCCTCGGTCTTATTAAAGGCATATTTATATGAATTTACTCAAGCGATCATTCTGCTCTGCTAAGATTTTTTTCCAACAGAAAAATGTTCTAAACGCAAATGAACTTGTCAGTTTATTTTATCACCTTAACCATCTACGCTGTTTCTTACAATGTCAAGTAGCATAGATATGTAAGTTTTATATTAATTATAATATCCAAATAACGACTACATCATATTTATATGATATCATATCACTATCTTGTATGTATATATATATATATATATGCCCACTAGATATTATACATTTGGTAGGCATCGATATCTATCGTAAAAAGAAACAGAAAAACTTGTATTTGATAACGAACTGTCGACAAGATCAATGTTTTTACCCCTTGTTTAGGTATACTCGTATTAAAAGGTAAAGAATTCTTTACATATTTTTAATCCTACTAAAGAAAATAGGCAAAGTAAATTTCTTTCAATATATGATGGGATAAAGTTACGGTCTAATTATTCCGAAGTCTCACCCTTTTTTTCTTTTCTCCTTGCTGTCTACTTAATGAATAAATCTCACATACATCTATATATTCTTTTTCTCAAGTGTGTTCATCATTGACATATTTCCTTCAACTGAAGTTTTGTTCTCTATTGAGAATAACAGCAAGCGCATATATAATGCAATAACGGTGATGAATGAAAAACGACACAAACCATCATTATAATTATCAACATTATTCGCATTTCTCTGATTTTACTATTCATTTAATGAATCAATTCTTCATGCATTCGTTTTTTTGTCTGTTTGCTCAAACGGGAAAGGAAGGAAAAAGAAAAGTCAAGAAAGATGAAATAGACAATGCATAGAGTAATTCCATTTAATATAGGCTATTGTATTTGTTGTTGTCTAACACATTATTTTTTCACTTTACAGTCACAAATGCGCGTCGCCAATGGAGAGTAATTGATTTGTAACATCTACGTTAATATTATGACCGTAACATTTTCCTGAGCAAAATTATTTATAGTGATTTCAAGAACTGCTTTAAAAGAAAACAAATATGCCCTATGGGCTGAATCTGGTTGATGCGTTCAGTACATCATACACATGAAAGAAGCAATAGATTTCTCTTCGTTTTCTTTCCTACTTCTTCTTCTTCTGAAAAGACAACATGAGTTATAGGCTTTGTGTTTAATGCATTTGCCATGTATACATCCGATGATGTATTATAGTTTCTATCGAGTAAAATATTCTTCAAGCTTTCAATTGTTTACAACGACGACGGGTTTACATATTGCAAGTCAAATGAAAAGTGACTAACGAGAAAAACTCTCGAACATATTTTTTTTTCTCATATTAAGTATTATTACCTGTTCAATGATAATCAAAAACGTAAAATAATTGATTTAATTATATTCTCTGGTAAGTAATTGGTGTAGATAGAACAACAAAGTATTCAAAAAGAAATATCTATATGGAAAAAAATTCTATAGTACTAGTGCACGACTGAGTAGGATATCATAATGTGATTAACATTATTCCAGGTGATAGAATCTTACTGTAAGATCCTTGCACGATTTCGTCAGATCTAATAAGATTCTTGTATGATTTTTATACGATGAGACAGAATTTATGATTTTATTGTCAGATTTCATAAGATTGATGAACCTGGGATCCTTTATTGTCTATGGTTTTTGTGGAATTCACATATGTTTTCGAAGAAAATGGTATGTGTAAGTTTAAAAGCGAGATTTTTGCGTCTCCTCACCCTCTCCCCATTACAGACATTAATGAGTTTACAATTGTGCTAATTAGAACCTTGACTAATTAGGTTGCTATTTCTTCCTTTTTTAATCGCAGACTTCGCGAAAAGCGCAATGCTTGCCCATTACAGATCATAGAAACTAGTCTCTGCCATTGCTAAATATACGAGCTAACAATTAATATTCCATTGCAGACCTAAGCAAATAGGCAATAACCTAATTATAGGTTTTGGAAACCAAGGTAGATTTTTCAGATGAACTATTTTGGTTTATTTTAGTAAGCCTAAGGGAATATGTCAGTTCCATACTTTAGCTCCTAAGGGACTACGTTGCAAGCTTTTTCTCTCTCTATTGAGTCTTATCTTTCAAGAAATGATTAATACGAATAAAGATTCTTTTCCTCAAATGAGGCTTAGGAAAAACACAATAGTACAACGAACCTTTCTGGGTCAGTGCTATCGAAGATTTTTTTATAATCTTGCAAGTACGTATGAAAATTTTCAGCAAAGCCTTTGAATGGTTCCAATGATTCGAGTGTAAGAATTTCCAACCATATACGATCAGTAATCCATTCTGGTGCTGGATTTGCTACATCCATTGGTCGTATTGCACCACCAGCCAAAAAGAATCGATATTGAGTCTAAATATAACACAGAATAAACGATAGATTAAGTTTGAATGCGTTTTTTTTTCTTTTGGCTTTAGATGTATAAACGTTTCTCGAAATAATTATTATCATGAGTTCTAATCCATGTTTATCGAATATAAATGGAACAATTCGTTCCAATGCATTACATGATATTGAAGTTGCAGGTTACCGTTATGTTATGTCAACTATCTGTATATTCGGTGTTGTATGCAATATACTTAATTTATGTGTTCTTCTTCAACGTCGCCTCAAAGAATCACCATATACCTATTTGACTGGTTTGGCTCTAGCCGATATGCTTACACTTATGTCCATGTCTCCAGTGTCTATTGTACGCGGTGACTCTATTCGACATGAGAATCGTTTCTTTACTTTGGCATGTCTCGAAACTTATATATACATGCCACTAGCAAATTATTTCGGTCAAGTAAGTATAATGATCACAGTGGCATTAACATTCGAACGTTATTTATTTACAACGTATCCATTACGTACACAAAGTTTCTGTAAACCGAGCTATGCTCGTCGTGTCATAGCTATTATATTATTATTTTGTGCTATTTTAAATATTCCACGATTTTCAAGTGAGACAATTAACAAACGTATTGGATATGAATCAGAATTCAATCCTAATTCATGTAGAACACATCCGTTCGTAATTAAATATTCGTCAACAAATAATTCTCACATTGGTCAATGCTTTTGTGTTGTTGGAGATACAAAAGCAGGCTTTTCGCCATATAAAAATTATTATTATTATACAATGTTAGCGATCAATCAAATATTACCGTTTGTGATACTACTCTTTTTAAATCTAAGTTTAATCAAACGTATACAAATATCAAATCGATATACACTGGCAGAATTAACAGCTCGACAACATATCAATATTAATTCGGCAGCACCAACAGTAAATACAATAAAACAAAAACGTTTACGGGACGAACAACGTTTAACAAAAACTCTTGTGGCCGTTGTTATTACTTTTCTCATATGTAATACATTTACAATTGTTTCGTATCCTGGTTTGGTTCGATTTATAACACAGAAAAAATATCCAAATTATTTTAATGCCGGTTTTCGTATACAGAAATTAATAACAAATATAATGTTGTTATTAAATTATTCGATTAATTTTTTTTTCTATTGTGCATTCAATCAAAAATTTTTGGATACATTGAAAAAGACGTTTCGTATTGGAAATTTATCTTGTGGATGCTCCTCATCGGAGCATCGGGGCTTATCAACAAATCTATCGATGAATATTCATACAAAAATTGCTACAACAAATCATTATATATCAAATTATCATGGGAGTTCACAAGAACTGAATAAAAGCCGACGACAACAACAACAACAACAAAAACAAGATATGTAAAAGACAAACAGATTGGACAGTTAATATGAGATATATGTATTTGACAAAAAAGAAACTATATTTCAACCGATAAATATTCAAATAAATATTATTTATATTTATATTTTCTTGTTGTCGTGCACAGAAGAGATAATAAAATCCATTATTCTCGATATAATGGAAAACTTTAATCCATTAGTTGTCTCCGAAGATTTATAAAAATCTTTTCAAAAGCTTTGAGTTGCATAGAAATGATTAACATTTGAATGCCGCTTTGTTGTTCATTTTTCTTTCGACATTGATAATATCAATGTCGCAAGGTCCTGATGAATCCCGGGGGACGTCCTTTGCAAATAATTGCTTCGTTGGAATCCTGGCACGCGTTGCGATGTGTGATTGATATGTGACAGCTGTTGATTCTAATATAGTTACTGCATATTAATAAGGACATATTTGATCAAAACAAAAACATGCAATTATTATTTTATTTTTTGTATTAATTATGTGAATAATTAATTTATGAAATCTTTCAATATGATTGAATCGGATTTCATTATTCGGATGAATTGAAATAGAAGGCCAACCTGACCTGTCATATTCACAAGAAGCAGTGTGAGTACAATGAATTAGTCAAGATTAAACTTCTTTCCGGCCTAATAAATGCGTGCACACTATGTCATAATACTCAAATTCTTTGTTCAATTAATAAATTCAATTTCCAGTCAAGTCTATTTATTCTGTTGTTCTTCATAAACTTTTAATTTAAACATTAACCCAATGATTAACCATAATAAAATATTAACATGAATTATGTTGACTTTTACGTAGAAAAGATTTTTCTTATTTATCTATGGGATAGATAGAAAAGAAACAACGTATTCAATCAATATTTATCCGTGGATGACATGTTTACGAAGATATACCCTTATATGCATATAATAATAAATCGAACTTACCATGTGCATCTTTTTTTGATTCATCAATATTCGTACAGTTAACAAGAATGCAAATAATAATTTGTGTTTTTCAAATAAACTTCGGCATACATTACAATAGAGACTAAATGTAAAGTATTCATTGATATTTTTAATGCGTTTTTCCAAAACATCTAAAAAAAAAGAAAAGAATTAGAATTTTTGTATTTCATAAAAACAAAATATCAAATATTATTTACCGGCACGTGGTGCACTTTGAATACTTGTTAAAAATATATTTGTAAACCATTCTAATGAATATTGATACATAGGATCTATGTTGGCTAAATCTGATACGCAGAAAAATAATATTTGTGTATTAATAGCAACAGGAACATATTCAGCGCGAGTTAAGTCGATATCTTTTTCTGTTTGTTCAGCTGCTTGCATTTTTATCTACAAAAGAAAAAAAGAAAACAAGAATTATTATTTTTCGTATAATAGAAAAGGAAAATACGAACTTTTATTTCAGTGGATTTCGCTTTTGATGCTTCGAGTGCAGCAATCAATTCAATATCATCAACAGGATTTTCACTTGTACTTAATTTTTCAAGAATTGTATCTTCTAATGCTTTTAATTCATTACGCATGGTTGCATTTGATATAATTAATGTATTTTTCATTTCCTCTAAATCAGGACGTTCTTCAGCAACGACTCGAGCTAACATTTGATCTTCCAAACCACTAGAAATGAAGAAATCTTCGTAGATTTTGTTTTCCAAAAACAAAATAGCTTACCTTGGAGATAATGTAAAATTAACTAATGTCACTTTAACTGAAATTTCAGGTGAATAATGTGGATTCGGTAATTTTGTTGTTATATAAAATCGAAAATCATCGTGATATGGAATGATAGCATCACCTAATTTAATTACTGTACTACCCGACTGACGATAAGTCTAGATAAAGAAACAAAAATTTAGATGTTTATATGCTTCGGGCTGATCAAGAATTTACTTGTCGCAAAAGAACTGGTTCAAGCGCTGAAAATAAAGAAAATCAATAGAAAAATAATCTTCTTTAATATCAAAATACATACCAGGATCCATGTCAATGCCAACATTCTCTAATAGACAAGGTTTTCCAAATCGAATGGAATTTTCAAGTGTACGTAAATAATCACGATCTGATAATTTCATTACGTCAAGACCAGTATTTTTTTCCTAAAATAAGATAATAATGTTCTAATGAAATTCCTTTCGGTTTTCAAATACATAATTCGATATAGATAATTTCTTTTACTGAATAGCCGAGAGATTAAAACGAGAAACTATTAATAGATGTTTCTAATTAGGCTATATGATTATTATTATGCGAATTTCTCTCAGTCTTTTGAGGACGTTCGTCAACAGTTCATTGAGGTCATCTTCTATATGATGAACACATGCCAGCTTTTTTCCCTGTTCTCTTCTTTCTTACGTACCATATTTTTAATCCATTTATTCGCTTGTCCTTGAGGATCAATAAATAACGACCAACGGTTTGAATATTGAACAATCACACCATTTTGTACAGATAAATTATCTTTGGGTAAGCCGGCTAATTGCCAACTACGAATTTTGACGGCATCACCAAGAACACGAACTAGTTCAGGATTTTCCGAATGTGGAACTTGATATGCTTTTAATTTAGTTATCCACTCTTTGACCATATTATCACGATATTCAGTCTAATATGATTATTGAAATAATTCAACAAAAATGAAAGAAAATAAAAAAAAAACGTTTCTTACAGTAAATGGACCAAGATAGGCAACGAAACCTGACGATACAAGTACATCGCCAATGACATTTTCTAAAGAATGATCAAGCATTGAGACATTTTCTTGCCAACGAATCTTTTCATCGCCAAGACCAGTTGTTAGCTATTTAAGATGAAAACAAGAAAAAAAACGAATCCTTCATATTCATTGATATCTTTGTTAACTTACGCGTTCAGCTCGAACAATACGTTGATTACATTCATCAACTTTAGTTTCATATTCATTTTTTTTCCTAATAGCATCTTCATATTTCACTTGTAATGTTCTTAAACCTTCTTCTAATTTTTTCAATTCTCGTTTCTTAGTTGCTAACACTTCTTTGACAATCGCCAATTCTGCTTCGGCATTAGCTAATGCTTCTTTACGTGGTGCAACTTCTTTATTGATCATATAAAACGTATACATAGCTCGGCACCACATACATAATGATTTGCATGCTTTCGAATTTTTTTCAATTTTAATTGGATCAAAATCCGGACTATCAATATGTTTTTGTAATTTTTGTATAACAAGTTCCGGTATATTTTCTTTATCAAACTCTCTTAATGATTGAAGAAATCTTCCTGCATCACTTAATAGACCACGACCAGGTTCCCAATAATCATCTTCTTTCTTTCCTGGTTTACTAGGTATAGGTACTTTTAATGGTTCAACTTGTTTCAATATACAGACAGCTTCAATTGTTAATTTGACACCTTGTGGCGGCCGTTGCAATGAACGCACTTCATTGATATCATTTTTCGATAAAACTTCAAGACTTTGCAATGCAGCTTCAAGCGCTGGTAATGCTTCAGCAAGACGATCGGATGCTTCACTTGCAATGGCACGTGTTTCTTGAACTTTTTTCAAAACTTGTTCTTCTTCGGCAGCGACTTTTGTTTTAATTTCTTCTGTATTTGTTGTGTCTTCAGCGATTTTAGCCATGGTTTCATTGGTTTCACGTACAGCTTGATCGAGTAACGGTAACATTTCATTTAATTCAATACGTAATTTCGAAACATCTTTTTCTGTTGATAATAATTTATCCAAACCAGTTTTTGTACGTTTTTTTGCTAAAACTAATTCGTCTTTCTTTTTACCGAAAATTTTCGAAAATATATTCAATAATTCAAGATACGATGTTGGCGTAACATAATTATATCGACTCATTTCGTCACGATATCGTTGCGTCATAATTGCTACGGACTGATGAATCTCTTGACATAATTTTACTAAACCATTAACAACACTATCGTCAGCGTCTAATGTTGGCATATTATTTAAATATGTTTCAGCGACGGCTTCTAACGCATCTTTCGGCCATTCAGAATACCAATCAATTGTACAACAACTAGAAGTAGATATTTGATATTGAATAGGAGAACGTCTTCAAATATCGATTCAGAGAATATTTAGATTTTTGAATTTTGAATTACACAGATATAATTTCAAAAATGGTAGCTATACTTTTATGTTTTAATATGTAAAATAGTTAGATTGAAATATTCAATGTTTTCTCTGTTACTTCTTGCAATAATTGTTTTGACAGCACTCGGATTTCTTTTAATGCACTATTTACTTATTATAATGTAAACTTACTTGACTAATGCAGGAAATTGACGAAGTCGTGCACGGAAAATTTCACCGATCGGGCTAGAAAATAAATTTCGATATTTTTTCTGTTAATCACATATTTATCTTCTTACGTACCTCATACAAACAACAGAATGTAGATTCTGTCGTACACGTTTTGTGTAAGCTGAATAAAGATTTGTTTTTGTTGGTGGAAGTGCTGCTTCGGATACAACAGGTTTCATTGCAGTAAAAATTTGTTCAAGCTCATCGATTTGATATATATTTGGTACATCACCACTATTTAATATATTATTAAGATCTTCAAGAAATGATTCACTTTTGATCTATAGATAGATTCATAATAGTGATTCGAAAAACAAAAGAAAATAATTCTATTACTTGAGTATCAGAAAAGAGAAATACAGTTGCAATATTGCGAAGACCAGCGTGTAGCATAAATTTTTTTAAATCATCCTTCCATTCGGTTACACCTGTGAAACAAAAAAATGTAGAATTGATTTCAATTTAATCATCATAATTATTTACCATAGCTTTTCGATAATTGAATCGAACGAATTTCATATTCAGCACTAAATAAGAAAAAAACAATATTATTCATAAATATTTCATTTTTTCTTGTCTTTTGTTTTCAATTAGGGAAAATTTCTAACTTAATTGCCAATCGGTTTTTATGCCATATAGCAAAATTTGACGATATAATGTTTTATTTTAGATTAGTTTTTGTCATACATAGATTTAATAATCTATTCGCCTTAGTTAATTATTCATATCTACATTGTATTTAATACATATGTTAAAAACACGCTCGATAACACTATAATTAATCTGTCTTTCAAACAATCATTTTCAAGTAATTTCGATCAATTTTCCGGAATAGCTTAACTTCTTTCAGTCATATAATATAAATCATACTGGACTATTCGAAGTATAGACGTGCGATTAGAACCTTCTACTAGCGCTCATTATGTCGATGCACATTGTCTTGTAAAACTAAGAATTAATATCAATAGTAGAAAATGTGGAAACTTCGGATTTCATCCGAGAGTTATGTGTACTGCAAAAAGTGCATGGGACATATGAGCCATTCTAGAATGTTTGAACACCAAAATTATCATGAGAAGCTAGGCAATTTGATTTCTGGATGCAGTTTTTGTGCATTTTGAGACATTTTTCAGGCAATGTTTCGTTAGAAAGCTACGATATCGTTCAAAACTAATATTAGATTCGGAATCAGCGTTAAAAACTGAGTCGATCTATATATGTTGTGAATAATTCTGAAAAAAATGTTTTTTTGAAAAATCCCTGTAGTCCCCCTCAGGGATGGTCTGGTCAAAAATGATAATTTGTTCGGTAACTCAACCACTTCTTGAGGGATCTTTCTCATCTTCGAATTCGACCGAGATATGCATGAGATTGAACTCTGTGCAAAATTTCACCACGATCTGACTCCCCTTTCGAAAGTTATCATGCCTACGGCTGGACACACTGACCGATTCTAGAGTGTACTCACTTTTTGAGTACACAAAAACATCCTACAGTAATATTTCTCAAGATGTACAGATACTGTAGAATTAGTCTCGATTATCATTAGCTATGTGGCACCCATGAGAAATTTTTCATATTTCTCATAAAAAAGTCTTACATGAATGCAGCAAGTCGTGTAAGTGATTGTCGTCCAGAACCTCCGACACCTAACAATAATGAATTACCAAGTGGTTGTTTAATAACACGAATAATTCTTGCAATATGTTTCATTGCATCCATAAATAATACTAGATTCATTTTAGCCACATTCACTTGATTATATTCTTCTAAATAATCATCTAAACGCTTTTTCATCTAAACAAAAATAACAACAACATTATTTTCAATTAAAACAGAACTATATAGAACTTTACCAATACTAAATCATTAATTTCTTGATAACTTTTGTCAGAACCAGTGGCAACAAAATCTCCATAGAGTACTGGTTCTTTTATAACTTCATCGAAATTAATATTAAAATCTGCTACAACATGTTCACCTAGTAATGACCGAAACCAATTTCGATCTTCGTCATTAATTAAACGATCTTGAAATACACGACAATTCTCATGATACCATAAACGAAGGAGATTTTCAACATTCTAAGAGCGACATGTTGTTTTTGAAGAAAAACAATATAAAATTCAAAACAACTTACATCGATTTTTTTTGATTCCACCATTAACATTCCTTGAAAAACTTTTGATAAATCTCGAAGATTAAATGTATAGTGTGATTTGCTTGGCGTTGGTAACAATGATGAACAAACTGTTTTATATACTGCAATTGATGACATGATTAATTTATCACTTAAATTTAATAAAGATTCATTTTGTCTCGACCACCAATTGAATATAGTCGAAAAAATCTTCTTCATACTATCATTTTCAAGTTCAGTAAATGAAATAAAATTAAAATGACGCGTTAAACGAGGTGTTACTGGATTACGACCACCACTAGAAAATAAAACTTGTCTCTTTCGAGAATATTTCATTTCATAAAATTTTCTTACCCTGGTGGGCCCATAGCACAAACAAAATTAATATCAACTAAGCTACGAAACTCGCCGACTACTTTTCGATCATACCATCCTTTGAAATCCAAATACTGTCGAATTAATTCAATCGGTGGTTGAGCACCATAAGTTTCTAATGCTGGCATATTTAAGTCATCAATAAAAAATAGAAATACTTTTCCAAGTGGTGGACCAAAGATACCACGACGTCTGAGAAAAAAACAAAATCATGTTAGATTTATTTTATTATAGCATTTGAATTGAAACCTTTTATCTAGTTTCGAATCAATTAAATCTTGTGTTTGATTAGCATTTGTTTTAGCTGAAAAAACAATAAATTCTGGACTGAATTCTTTTGGCATTGAACGCATCAGTTTATCAGCAACAGTTAATGTCTTGCTTGTTCCTGTAGGTCCAACACACAAGACTGGGCGATCCATTCGTAAAAGCATTTCAATAACATATGCATTACGAATATTATCAATAGTTGGTACAAGTATGTCGGAATATTTAGCATCGTTTGGTATTTGATATGGTGGAAAATCGGCTAACCAGTGCTTCCAACGAGGTCGACGTTTCTTAGCTTCTTCATTACCTTCTTCTTCAGCTTTTTGTTCTTCACTGGGTGCAACAATACCACCGTCATCAAAAACATAATCGTAAACAACACCTTCATCTGGAATTGCAAGTTTAAGCTAAATGAAAATGAAAATTTGACTATTGCAATTCGAAGTCTTACTATGTTAGGATGCAGGAGATAACTGAGATGTTTTTTTTTGTTCTATTACGCTCACTTTTATATGGAAACGTGTTGATGAAAAGTTCAATGTACCTAACAATTCTCAACATTTAGTGTTCTACATATGAAAGTATTTTTTTCATATCATGATAAAGAAAAGCTATATTTAAAAATATGGGACTTTGTCATGCGCTGCATCTTAACCTCATATCTAGAGCAAAAGTAAACTTTCGTTGCTCGAATACAGCTCGTTTAAGGCTATATGTATGTGGGTCAAAACAATGTATGGTGTCACTAGCAGAAAAGCTCGTCTAATATTGTTAATAAAAAGGTATTTTTCAAGCAGAAAGAGACGCAAGCTTTGGTGAAAAACAGGAAGTACTAAAACAAAAATTGCATCGTTTATGAATAATAAGAGTCATACGCCTTTATTATTTTTTCGACGAAGATTGGCCTGTTCATCCGGAAGGAATCGGTAATTTCCTGAAAATTTGTTTTGATATTGTGCAACGGTAAGTCTACTACTATTACTCATTATATATATTATGATGGTTATCTTGTCTCTTTTGTATAATGAAATTGAGAATCTTAGGAAATATTCATGATAGTCATAAACCTACCGGATTATGTTCGAATTTCTTTTTTAGCCATTCGGAAAATTTTCGACGTGAATCATTGTCACAAGAGGCGCCAACAGACCAAATAAGTGAAAAGATAAACCATGGTTCGATTAATTCTCCTACACGTTCCGCAGCTTCCGGTGGTGCTTGTTTATCGGACTAGAGAGAAGAAAAAAATAGATTATAAATTTGAACACAACAATACATTCATATATATATATATATATATATATTAATCTATGTAAAGCATAACCAAAGAGCAAAAATTAGGCAATTCTGTTAATTCTGATATATGTCAATACGCATATATATATATATATAAAATAAGCAATTAATTGGTTATAAATAAACTCTATTAAGCAAATCAGCTACTTCTACTTACGCGTCCTTGACGTAGCCCTTTCTGTAAAAATAAATTTAAAATGATAGTTCATTTTTTTCTTTTATTTTTAATTGAAATTTTAGAAAAATTAGCTAAAACAACTGGAAATAATTAAAATCTTACTTCTCTTGGCCGGAATGGATAAATAAAACAGTCCAACATTTTAAGTAAACTAAATGTTAAATTACTATCATATGTTGGAATGATTTCTTTAACATTTTTCCGTATGAATTTTATTGATGGCTAAAGAAAAAATATTTCTTTTAATATAAAGAAAGATGAACTATTGAATAATCTAATTACTTCAAGATAATTATCAAATAATTCTTTAATCATGTCATAATGTTTAAAAACAGGATCAGGTAGTAATTTCATCCAACATTCAACAAATGGTTCGAGACCGAGAATTGATGGTTCTAAATAAACCATACCACAACGTGATACAGTAGCTGGTGATGCTTGTGATAAATCAGCTACTTCAAACATCATTGTCATCGCCTAAAATTATTTTGAACAAAATATTTTGTATATTTGATATCGATTGTTAAATTATACATCAGTCATTTTTATAATTTCACCGCTGCTTAAACATAATTTTTTATTATCATCCAACACAGTATTCATATTTTCAATCCATACAGCATCAACAGGTCCTAGAAAATAAATCGGATTTGTTTTTCAAACAATATTTTGAAGAAAAACAAAATAAAAAACTCACCATCAAATATATACCATCGTTTATCGTCATTTTCTGCTGCAACACCATGTCGCATTAATGTTGAAAGTATACCATCAGTCCTGAAAACAAACAATGAATATTTGATTTGTCATAAATAAGATCGCATCATTTTTTGTGTGACTAGTTCTTCATACCATTCGTGTGTTAGATCATCGAATGCACCGTACAATTGACCCATAGTAATAGACTTCGGATTGAGTACATACGTATGAACAGGCTTAAATGGTGAACCAGCTGGATTGGTTTTTCCTTTCATATGTGTCATAGCTATTTGTAATGATTCATAACTTTTCGTTTTTCCAGAACCAGTTGGACCGACAAGCATCAGACCTTGACATAGAGAGAAAAAACAAATTACTTGAACAATTTATCTCTCGAAATAGAAGGCAACGGAGACTGTCCAAGGGTGTTATTTTAGGAATAAGTCGGTTGGACAAAAAATGAAAATTGCTCATTCTTGCAATTTTTCACAATAGACCGATCTGTCAGCGCAGAGCTACTAGCTGCCTGTCTATCCAAGGGTTGTACAAATAATACATTTATTAAGAATGTCAATCGATTTTATTTCTAGAGAAAAAAATCTTACCGTGTCGAACAATGGTTGTTTCGAATAATTGAATACATTTAAGCAAGAAGCCAGGTACATCTTTAATTTTAAGTTGTTTACATGCATGACGTAAGCCTTCTTCGAGTATATCATAATCAATAGGTTCTTCTCTATTAAGTTAAATTTAAAAATAGTATCGTTTATAAAATAATTTTTCTTACTTAATTTTCGGGAAAAGATCAGAAACAATACCAGTAAATAATTTCAAGTCATCCTGAAGGAATTTCGGAATGTTAACATCACGAATGGCTCGTAGACAAATTAAATCCTAGATTTTAAAATAAAATCCATTCATGAAAGAAAAATCAATCGATCTTTTACCTCATTCATAACCGAATACTGTCGTTTTAAATTACCAGCTGCGGAAATAACTGACTTGACAGCTCGCATACCAAAATCATAGTGATCTTGTGAACTTAGCTGTTCTGATGATAATTTAAATGTTTGTACAATCTTTTTAGCTAAAGGTTTAGCATCCGAAAAACCAAATGAAAATAGAGAATTTTCAGCAATAAGACCGTAATCAGGAACCATCATAGCTAAAATAAATAGGGTTACATATATTTAAATTCATTGATATTAGTCTTCAATTAGATCTAAGCGTGTGTTGACTTACCGACAGGTCGAAACAGAGCTTTAAGATTGTCAGGTAATTCAGTACTAAAACAAAATAAAATGATGTACTGCTATATCAAAACAATTTTCATCTACATACCGGCCAGCATAACCAGGATTCATCGTAATAAATACGGCACAAGATGGTTTGAGTACAATGTCTTTTCCTTCAAACATGAATCGTTCAGCCTAATTCAACAAAAAGAATCCGTAGCTTTCATTCAAGAAAATTCTCAAAAAACAAAATAATAATAATAATCAGCAAAAATCAAAATTTTAAGAATATGAGCAACTTAATCATTGTACATGAGTGCGAAGAGTTAATTGAATGATTAGTATTTGATTTGCCACTACTGATAAGACTTCAATATTGATACGCTATTATATATTGTTTTAAAAAAATATACATATATAAATGTATATTTCTAATAATAATAATAATAATAGATTATACTAACATTAAATTCATCCAAACAACACCAACATCCACAACTGGAGAATAAGTGTATTTATATTAGTTAAATATACATTATTATTTTAATACAAAAAGCAACACAAAAACAAAGGAATCATCAAAGAATACTATTCTATTACCTTTTGCATAAGAGCCTGATTAATCACTTGAATTTGCTGAGCAACTACTGAAAGTACTTCAATATCGATTCGATTAAATTCATCGAAGCAAGCCCATGCACCAGCACTGGAGAAATAGAAAGAGCAAGAAAATACTAGAAGGTATGAGCTGAAAGATTATAATCAATAAAGAATCCACTGTAATCAATTTTCAGTAGCCCAGCATGAAGAAGAAATCTAGATGTTTTTTATACCCGTAAACGAAGTGCACGAAGAATTGTTGCTATTTGATTAGCAACAACGCTCAATACTTCAATATCTATACGATTAAACTCATCAAGACATGCAACCGTTCCAGCACTTAACGAGTGTTTTGATGAAATATTATAAAGTAAAAACGGCAAAAATCTACGCTACTCACCTTGCTAAGCCGCAAAAGAATTTAGCCATAGCCTATAATAGTAAAAACAACAAATGAATCCGAAGAAAAAACAATTCTTGAAAATGATTCTACCATAAAATCTAATTGATCTGAACAATTAAATACGACACACTGTACAGCCATAGCTTTGGCTAAATCTTTTGTTGTTTCAGTTTTTCCTGTGCCGGCAGGTCCAGCTAAAATGATTTTTAAGAGAAAAATAATTTATTGAAACATAACACAATTTTTCGTTTTCCTTATTACCTGGTGCACCGCCAAATTTCAAATGTAAAGCACCGGTTAATGTCAAATAGCATCGATCTGTTAATGGAGTAATGACCAATCGTGGTGTATTACCTAAATATTCATAGCCATATCGAAATTCAGCATTGACAGCGCGAATATATAAATGATCATCAGTCCAATAATAACGTAACTAGATAAAAAAATGTAAAATTGCTATTTTTTGTTATTCGAATCGAAGATCTTTTACTTGTGATATCCATTCAAAATCGTTAACATCCATAACCTTCTCTTCAATAAGATTAATAACAACATCACGTGCATGTACTTCAATGACAATCAATGCTTTTAATGTTTCACGTGCATTATCTGTTAGTTCTCCACGTACTAATTCTCGAAGTTCATCTAATTCACTTAATTGTTGTTTATGATATCGTTGAATATCTTTCTTTTCTAATGCTGTTGATACTTGTCTCGTCCAAAATGTTTGTGAGCCAGCAACAACAACTTGACCTGGCCAATATTGAACCCATAGTTTACGCGGTCGCTAAAGAGAAAATACGAATTTATTTATTTATTTATTCATTTATTCAGGATTTGCTCTACTTACTTCGAGATAGTCTTCTAAAGCATCGTGAATAATTTGTCGTAATGTTTCACGCATAATACGCTCAATTTCACACATCCAATCTTCAACATTACCAACTGGATATATATCTTTTCGAAAAGCAACTTCTTCTTGTTCA
The DNA here is from genome assembly GCA_905331475.1 of Rotaria socialis. Taxonomy (NCBI): domain Eukaryota; kingdom Metazoa; phylum Rotifera; class Eurotatoria; order Philodinida; family Philodinidae; genus Rotaria; species Rotaria socialis. The sequence goes on along the minus strand of CAJNYU010000716.1, from coordinate 92,726 downwards.
GCTGAATACATTTTTGAAATACGCATATCATCTTCGAATTTAACCTAAGAGTATACAAAATAGAAATATTTTGCTACAATAAACAATACTAGTTCAGTGAAATTTGTTTTTTTTATTGTGAGTAACTTTGCTTCTGTTTTAACTATGATTAAGTTCGCTTAAAATGCAGTTTTTCTAGAAGAACTTGGAATGTTAACAATGAATAAAAAGTCAACTTCTGCGCTCATGTCCTTTCACAGGATGACAAAATTGGTGTAATATGTCACATTGAGAGACTATGAATCTCTGAACGGGTTGAAAAAATGTCTATGAAATATGCACCGATAGAACACTATCGAAAAATATTTTAAAGTAAAATGGTTGCAAACAAATTAGAACTTCTCATTCTTTGTTATGATACATGCGATTGAAATCTCAAGAATATTTCAACAGCGTGCGTCTTATTTATCTCATACTGTCATTTACTCTTGGGATCCGATAAAAAATTTCACATAATTTCAATCGACCCTGATTCTCTTGCGTTAGTTGTCTATTATTTTTCGATTTGAAAATTTAGACTTGTTTCTGGTGATTTAAGAAAAATGTATTTTCTATCATACTTCAACAATCTTGATTAAACCTCCAGTAGAAAAGTATTCAAATACATTTATTTTCTATTTATTAGTATATGAGTTAAGGGGGGGGGGGGGGGGGGGGGGGGGGGGGGGGGGGGGGGGGGGGGGGGGGGGGGGGGGGGGGGGGGGGGGGGGGGGGGGGGGGGGGGGGGGGGGGGGGGGGGGGGGGGGGGGGGGGGGGGGGNCCCCCCCCCCCCCCCCCCCCCCCCCCCCCCCCCCCCCCCCCCCCCCCCCCCCCCCCCCCCCCCCCCCCCCCCCCCCCCCCCCCCCCCCCCCCCCCCCCCCCCCCCCCCCCCCCCCCCCCACCTTGATATGAATACAATCAATTCAATACTTTGAATTTCTATTTTGCACTCGTTCAGAAAAGAACAGAGTAGATTTTAGTACATTCCAATAATGTTCTTTCGTCTGACATGATGCAAGGATTCTTTAAATAAGTTTCTAATTATTTTTAACTGGCACTTCAATTATAAAATCAATCGCTTACTCGAGTAATATTTTCAAAGCATTTTCTTAAATGTGGTTGGACAGCTTTCGGATCTTTTGTTTGTGATAAAATTTGTAATAGTTCATCGTCCGATAAGAAATAAAATCGTGGAAAAGCCATACGTTTTGTTTCTAAATATTCACTTAAGCCCTTTTGTACTTGTTCAAGTAATTTATTAGCTTCACGTAAATTATCTCGTAAACGAGCTTCAGGACACAACGATATAACTTCTGGATTGTCTTTTGCTTGTTTCATTACTTTACGCCAGATACGTTCCATGGTTTGGTATCGTTTTGATTCAACAGGCAATTGCCGAATAATATCTTCAGATGAAAAAATTGGTTCAAGATACTAAACATTGAATGAAAAGCGAGATTAGAACGAAAATGTTTCTTTCCTCTTAATAAATACAAACCAGCCATGAACGTTGACAAGCAAGCCATTCGTCTAGGACTTCTTGTGTAATCTTCAATTTATTTTCCCAAGCAGCAATACGTTCTTCGAACGCTTTTTTAAATGGTGAAAATGACATTGATTGTGTCGCAACAATATGATCATCAAGCATTTGAGAAATTTCTTCAGAAGTCTTTATTATAAATGTGCCCGTTTGTTTATAAGGTAGAACATCGAATTTAACAGATTTCCATTCGTTCTCCATTTTATCAAGTTGTTGTTCAATAGAGAATTCTTTTCCAGCTTTTTCAGCAACTTTCGATATCATATCAATATATTTTTGTAGGCCCATGTCTAAACATTTCGAAAATGTTAAATCCTTCTTTGGTCGTACTGGCATTTTAACCAATTCGGAGAGCTAAACATTTCAAGTGGTGTCTTTAGTTAATTATGTTAAAGAGAAAATATTACGAAACGAACCTCTTCCCAATGTCGATTTCGCATGCCAGGTGCACGTAAAGCTTGAATCAGTGGAATCGATGGCTTAAAATCTTCTATTTGACTTTTAACTGTCATTGCAATCTGTTGAATACCTGATTGAATACGAAAGAACATTTAGTATAAACAATGAAGATTTTCTTAAAATGTTGTGATCATGAAACGGCACATAAACAACAAACATGCAGGCTTTACATTCAGGCTGAACAAAAGCTACTGGGGAAAATGGTATCATTGAATTTAATCGCTGAAACTTTTAATTGAACAAATAGGATGATAATGCATATAGAAAAAAACCTCGAATGTTATTTATATCGGGATCATGTTTCCGAGCAATGAGAATACATTTCGCTGAAAATATTATTAATAATAATAAAGATCTCTGCTGTAGGTTTTCAATAATTACCTTCGTTTTCTGTGAAGATTTTGATAGATTTATGCATATTTTTGTACCTAACATAAACATAAGATGTTATTCGAATTGAATAATCACACGGAGCAAACATACATTTCAGTAACATTCTTTTCAATATCTTCAGCATTGACTGATATAATTGGATCATTCATCCAACTATCATGCGAACGAAGCCAGTCGGATGCTGTCGACCAAAGAACACGGTAGGGTTCAAAATCTTTAACAAGTTTGGCCAATTTTTCATACTAAAAATTAGTATGAAGTTAACTGATTGTTTCTCTTTTCTCTATCCTAGAATGCTCTCACATTAGTAACAGGTAAGCCAAGTAGACGTTCACGATTATTATATGTTAGTGATGCTTCTTGACATTCTTTAAGAATCTTATTAAGTTTACGACATTCATTAGCCACTTCATGAGATCGTTCAATACTGGTATGAGATGAGAGACTAGCAACAGACATCTAAACAACAAAAGCAAATCAATGCTTTCAAAAATTCAACAAACAAATGAATACGAACTGTAAGTTGATCCATTTTATCGTTAAGTGCTGCTGTATCTTGTACTTGCAGTTTTTTAAATCTTTCTTCATCTTCTTTATGTTGCTCATCAACTTGCTCAAGCATTGTTCGAATTTTCCATGGCCAAGCTAAGAGACCATATCTTTAAAAAAAACATATAAGATACATAGCACAAAAGAAATCAATCAAAGTTTCGTATCATACTTCATAGCAAAATCTTCATTACTTAGATTGTAACAAAACTCATCAAGCATTGTAAATTCGTCAAGTACTTTATGTATATCATCCTTAATACGCAAGCAGAAATAATGAAAAATTCGAATGGAAAATATTTGATTACCTTTTTATCGTCCAATTGTTCTGGTACTGATTTCATCCATTCGCGATGTTCAGATAGCTCTTCAGCTGTATTTGCTTTTTCATATAGTTTTCGTTGAACATCACGAAACGTATCATTTAACTAAAATTTAAAGAGATAGTTTATGCCATACTTAAAACATCGATGCTGATTGAAGTCGAACGATTTCAGGATTATGGCATGTGTTGATGCTTGTGGAAGAATTGTAGAGGGATAGATATACGCTTGGTAACACAACTGATCATCTGTAGTTTTTGCCTGATGCAATATTTGATGAAGTTTCAGAAAAATCGATACAAAAATTACTGAAAATCATAGCCTAACAAAGGTGACCATTGTCGAGTTTTAGTAGTGCGCCAGACTTAAGATCGCATCATCTTAAGATTTCATCGTGACTGTAGCAATATTCTTTTTGTTCAAAGGAAGAACTGATATAAAAACTGCATTTATTTTATTAACAATTATGAATTTATGTTTCCTTTAAAGATAAAACGTGATTTTCTATGTGGAAATTTAGACCAACTTCGATATGAAAATAGCGGAAGTTGATGACGATATTTCATCGGAGAAAATTCAGTGCTGCATCCGCTGTTTTCTCTCTCACCCTCTCATTTGCCGTTCTTTTGATCGTGAAACTACCAGAATAAAATCAACAAACTATCCCTTCGGCAGTACTATTTATTTCTGGTGTTATTGATCCGACGATCATCGGACGAAAACATTAATATGGTTAAATAAAATCTATACCTCTTCCGTTCTTGTTCTTGCTTTGCGTGTTTGACTTAATAGTAACGCTTCAATTAATAATTTTCTTTTGTTTGATAAAGCTTCACGTAATTTTTGTGCAAATATATAATAAGGACCAATAACAATTGATATTGGAATAGTTTTTTCCAGTTTATCTTTTTCACGGATATGCATTAAGATTTCATTACGATAGTCTTCAATAGATTTTTCTGTTTTTTCGAAATCTCTATAAAAAAAAATAAATCAATAAATTAAAATCTAACATTTCATATCAACGTACTTTGTATAATGATCAACATTAAGATTCATTAATGCAACATAAGGTTCATAAGCTAAAGCAAAATGAAAAAAAACAGCAATAATATAAAGAATAATTTAACCAGCTAAATTCTACCATCAGCATAAGCTTTTAATGGAATAAGTGAAGCTTGGACAGCTTTCTGCAAAACGTCTCGCCATTCACTAACTTTCTTTTCTTGCAAAGCAACAGATTCTAATTTTAGCATTTCACCACCCCAAAAAATATTTTCCATAATATCCTAAATAAAAACATTTATCATTTCATCACCCAAGAAAACTCGAGATTCGTGGCCTTTTCCATACTTTTTCAATCTGTGGTATAGCTTGTGTTTGTACGATAGCACGATCAAATGCACCCAAAATATTATTGCCAAAATTTTCATATGATGTTATATAACGAGGACCCACTTGATCAATAGTAATATCCAAATGAAACAATGGATTTTTCGGTGGTCTAAAATAAACATTTCATATAAGTTCACTTTTCGTGAAAAAATATTTGAACTAAGCTCATCTCAGATATCATATGGCTGTAAGAGAAATTCTATGAGAAAAATTCCACGCTTTCGACATGATTTTATTTTTTAGAGAGACATGACTGTTGAGCCTTCATCATATTGCATACCTATAGGGAGTATTAATTAAGTCATTTGTTGGCCATTTAAAGCCTTCGGTCATATTTAAAACAGGTGAACATGCATCTGTTATCATTCGAACATAATTTTGACATGAATCTTGTACAAGAAATCGAAGTGTATCTTGCATCATGAATTTCACACGTTCGATAAATTTTTTTAATTTAGATACTTGATATATATGAAAATCAGATTCGTTGATATTATACCTTTTCGAAAACAAAAAAAAACATGATTTTCCGGAATACTAAAAGTTCGTTTTGTTTACCATCCACGCCCAACATCAATGAATTTTGTTTTAATACCTTGTCGAAGGTTATTTTTCCATGTATCAGTTAAATACATGTGCGTCTAATAACAAAAGAAAAAATAAGAATTTTTCGAATAAAACTATGAACTTCTGAAAAACTCGAATTAACTTACGGTTGATGTTTGATTAAATTGCATACTTTCAAATTCATCAAGTTTAACATGTTTTGGAATAGTTTTTTGTAATAAGCTCAGATTATTTATAACATAATCGCATTCAGTTCGAACAAGTTTTAATGCATCAATAGCTGGCTTTGATGTCAATAATGATATAAACTAAAACCGAAGGAGATAGAACGCTATTTTTATAATTTAATTTTTAACAAACTTTAAATTGATCAAAAACTTCATTAAACGAATATTCAGGTATGTCAACACAAGCAGTGTGTGGAACCGGTCGACGTTGTTTGGTCGGCAATGTTATAAAAGCAAACGATATTGGATCCGATTGAGTAACTTCTTCGAATATCATTGAATTCATTGTACGAGCATAATCTAAATTAACTTCTTCAACTATCGGTGTAACATATTCATCTTTACTAAAAGAAAAAGAAATACAAAGATATTATCCATTGAATCGTGCCGAGCAAGCTGGAGTACATACATTGTTTTTGATATAGCACTTGTTTTAGTTAATTCAATCATTCGTTTTATACGTTCATCATCGAGTTTACCGATACCATCGATTGGCATACAATCAATAAATAATGCTGAACGAAGTTCGGCTTCAGTGCGCTTTCGACCATGATAAGCTTTCGTCACACGATCAGCAAATACACGAGGATCTTCAGCAAGAAAATATAATTGAATGCGTGGTATCCAATAGCGACCGTGAGTACCGCTCGCATGATGATCAATATGATCTGTAGAGAAATAATTAAATAGTATTAAAGAAAAACCAAAATAGAGTCTGCTATTTCGAATCTTGCCAAACTGATGTCTCTCATTTGAGTAGGCAATACTTTTTATGACACTCAAGCGATTGAAAACTCATTCGTATTTTATTCAAAGTTATTATAAATGAGCTCATTTCAAACTAACCATATGTAGTTAACTTTTCCGGTGATGGTTGTCTTCTTTCAATAGCTTCACGTGGTTTACGACTTTGTTTTGCAGGTCGATACATATCAAATACAATGTGTTCTCTCTCGTCAGTTGTTACGAGCCATAATTGTTTTTCGGTATCGTAGTCAAGAATACTAACATTTACCCAATTAAATGTTAAATCAGTATCTTTGATATCATCTAAAAATTTATATTAATAAAATATACTAAAAAAAAACTTATTATAACATACGAATTTCAGATGCTGATACATTGGGTAGAAGTGCAATACCCGGCAATGGTTTATTTAAACCAGTTAATGGATCGTGACCGAGAGAAAGCCATGCTTGTGGTGTCCAAATTTCAAATTCAGTGTCATCAAAGTAATGTAAGGGTAAAAATGCATCGAATGGTGCTGGATCCTAATAAATATATTGAAGTAGAATTTTTATTTTGAGATTAGAGAAGAAAATCTTACTTCATTTGGAATATTCAACGTAACAACTTTATCAGCTGGTACATATTTTGGCATTAGTTTATTTGTATCAATATTTCGTTCTTGAAGTAATGTTGGTAAATCAAGTGAAAGATAGAGACGCTTTCGTCTGTAAAAATTTCAAACAAAATTGATGAATTTATACAACTTTTATATTTAATCTACCTTTCAATTTCGACTTTTCTCGGTAATGCGCACGGTGCCGTATAAAATGGCATAAATACTTTTGGTTCAATTGTTTTTTCCAAATATACATCACTTCGTTTAAATTCAGTTGTAAACTCTCCTTGCTTACTAATAGCTAATAATTGCGCAATATCGATTCCTTTCAAATCGAAAACACTTGCTAAAAATTTCAATATGAAAAGAATTTTCTAGATAATTTGTGATTTGCTATGCATGGAAATTCAACAATACCTCGAGCTGTATTCGACAAACGAAATGTTTCCCGTAAAACATCATCATGAGCAATCGGTGCTTGTCTAGGAACCTAAATTTGTTTTTATTAAAAAAATCTTCTGAAAATTTTTAATTTAATTTTACTTCAAATGATGAATCGGGATTTACTGTTGCTAATTCAGAATAATATCCTCGTTCTCGAACTTCTGGATTCGAAGGAAATTTATCAGTTCCATTATCTGTTTGATTCAAATTACCACGTAAATTTGAAGTTTGATTCGAACGATATCCATTTTCTTGGGGCATCGTTGAAATCTACAATAGTATAAATTGTTTTTTTTTCTTTCGTCTGTTTCTACGTTGTTCACTTTAAAACTATTTCTTTCTCGTTGATTGTCGACAGACATTAGCATTTATATGTAAGTTACGTTGTCATAGAAAGAGCCACTTTTTCTTACAATCATGACAGATGTCAGTAGTGTTTTGAGTTCGAAAAAAAGATTCTGTGTAAAGGCTTTGGTTATCATTAAACTATCTAGAATATCATCGCTTATTTACTAGTAACGATGGACTAGTGTATTATACATTATTCAATGATTATTTGAGACTGTTGTTAGGCTACGAGTTAATCGTTGGTTAAAATATGTGTACGATTGGATTGATGCCCTTGAGCTAAACTATTGTTTATCTGATATTTCAATTTTGTATGTAGAAAAGAGTCATATAATTTACAATTTGAAGAAACTACTTACTTAATATATAGATACATATAATAATTTGCAGTGAATTATCAAAGCATTCAAAATATGAATAGTCTTGAATAGTGAGACCTTGAAGGACGATGTTTTATTTTTTCAGTGATATAATTTGAAAATTAACTTTAAAAAAATTATCAACAGTTTCATTAACATTGCATTAATCTCGATAAGGGGCGTGGGTTTAGTTAAGCTACATATATGAGAAAGCAATGGTATGATGTATTTTGTCTGGAATTTTGATTTGAAAGAGTTATGAAATTTCGTAGTTTGTTTTAAAACACTGAAAAAATTTTTTCACGTTTGTTTTTCTCCTCTTTCGATTATTTCTTTTGACAAAAACTCAAAGCAAACATGAATAATACACTATAAATTCCATCAGTTTGATATTGATACTGTCTATGACGAGCTGCATTAGATCTCAAAGATCTATGGTTTTCTATCTGCATTGAGGTGATTTTAAGCACGAAGAAATCGTTCTAGACGAAATATTAAACCAGAATCTTTGATTAATCTAAGTATAGTCTAACAATAAGATATTTTTTTAAGTCTAAAGGGCCTGCCATTTTGCATATAATCCTAAACATGACTGTGTTTTTGTAGTGCTGGATATGTATATTATCAAACATGAAAAGGACAAGAGATTAAAGTAAGCAGAATATACTTACGGAAAAGTGCAAATGAAACTGATCATAATTGTTTTTATGTCAATAGATAAAACATGTTTATCCTTATTTTTTTCTTTGTTCGCTTGATTTCATCAGAATTATTATATTCTCCATTGTATTTTTCTGGCTATCGAAATTCTTTTAAAGCTATTCATTATGATTTACCGAATGCAAATCTTATACTCTCATCGCCACACGCTGGCAGTGACATTCCAGGTGACATACCCGATCGTACCATTGGTGGTTGCCAACGAAATAATTCAACTGTATGTACATTTCGTTTTGATGACTTCTGTTCTGATGGAAATCGTTGCTCCATTACAACTGTACAAGATTTCGCTAGTTACGACCAATTTACTGAAGATCTAGTCGATGAATTGTATAGAACGTATAATCTATTACCATTTGCTATTGTTGCTCAATGGAATCGAAAGAAAATTGATTTTAATCGTGAAATAAATGAAGCTACATTTAATCATCCGAAGACGATAAAAGCATATACTAGATATCACAATTATTTACAAAAAACGGTGAAACAAATTCAAAAGAAATATAATGGTACTGGCTTATTACTTGATATTCATCAGCATGGACAAGGAAAGTAAGAGTTCAAAGTTGCTCTTCGTTTTTTTTTTCAAGAAATAAAAACAAATTTCTCTTCGTTCTCTGTAGTTATACAATGATTGGGATTCGTCTATCAGGTGACCAACTAAGTAACGGTATTTTATCGCCAACTTCAATTGAATCTCTTATTGAATTATCCTGCCCACAAAATCGAAGTGAATGCATAAGTGGTTCTAAATCGCTCGGCACATTTTTCGAATCGAATGGTCTTGGCATATCATATCCTTCTCTAAATAATCCAAAACCGAACAAGAACGTTTTTTACAAGGGTGGTTTTATAACAAATCATTATTCATCAAATATTAATGTCATTCAAACTGAACTTTCGTATGTTGTACGAAACGAATTCGACTCGAAGATTTATGTCGAAAAGTATGCTAAAGCTATCACTAGTTTTATGAAAGCAAATCAATTGCTGCAATAGAATATAAACAAAAGAATTCTATTTCAATTGTTTATTTTATTATCACGATTATAAGTAGCTAACAGTCGCATTTAAGATAGTTTGTCAAATTTGTAAAACGTCTTCATTTTGTGGAGCATAAATTAATAGAAATGTTTGTTTTTTTTTAATATTTTGCTGACAATGTGATCGAATTGATCCTTGCAGTACAATGTTAATGAGGAGAAGATGAAACAGTGAAAGGGAAAAAGAAAAGAAAAAGAAAAAGAGAAAGATAAAGATAAAGAACGATAACAATATGAAAAAATTCAGTAACGTAACGAAGAGAAGAAGACCACGACCATACCATTTCACGCGGTCGAAAGAAGAAGATACAGGAGAGAACAACCAGTGGGTAAATTGATTACATTAACGTACGTGGAATTCATATGGCAAGAATAGAAAGATTTTTTGCACAATTTAAGATTGCCCATTAAGACGATTACGCCGAGTTCATAGAACATTTATGCGCTTGGACTTGGACTCATAAATAAAGATGTTTCGGGGTGCTCTTGCAGGAGCTGTACCTCATCAATGTCGTAGAAAGGGGTAGAGGACGAGCAGGGGACTGTTGCCAACCATGATACTGCTTTCTCTAGGATCGAAGTGCATTCGATGAATCTCTTCGAACGTCTTAGACCTTTAATAGGAAATTCACCGTGAGTCCACGCCGTCCTGAGAACGTTCAGATTTGCTTTTTCTAGTAGAAGTTCACCATCAACAGAATCGGCTAAAGCTACCAAGTACTTCTCCCAATAAGACGCGCATCTGTCTTCTAAGGAAATTTCGTCAAGAGCGTATGAAAAATAGAAATGTTTTTGAGAAACGATTATTTTATTCAATATATTCTTGCCAACGAATGGACAATTTTCACTCCATTGGTTATCTATTAATAATTTCGCATCGGATAGATGTAGTATCGTATGAAATGAACCATCATTTGAATGGAAATGTGCAAATTCACCCTGTTCGATTGAATTCCGAGTTGGATTTGGTAAAAATAAAGCACCGACCCTGGTATATTCAAAGATTGACTTACGACGCAACAATTTTGGTCGTGATTTCTTACGAAATGAAGTATCTTTCTCATTTAAATATCCTGAATCATGAGTTGAAATTGATAAAAACCCGTTAACAGTCTTAGAATATAGCTTGGCTTTTCTGTAAAACTTTGTGTCTGTGCATGATGCAAATAATCGGCACACGTTTTTGTATGGATAGGCGCCATCATGATAGGACCCCGCTGCACAATTCCTCTAAATTGAAGATAAATTTAGGCGAGTGTGCTGAATGATAATTACAATAGAAATGAGTAAATGCAAAAATAATGTTTGTCGATAAAAAAAAAGAAAAAAAATCATTTAGACGGTTTCTTGATATCGATTTATGAGTAGTTTTATTCAAAACTATACCATCAGAAAAGTTTATATTTCAGTAAATGGTAACAAATCATTAGAATTATTTAATCACTAAACTAGAGTATTTTGATGAAGCACATCTATGCATTCAACAGCATAGAAAACAAAGCCATATCAGGTGAAAGAAACTGCCATGGATGGTTGAAGAAACGTACAGAAAAGACTGACAGCTACGATAACAAAACTGTTTGGGTTTATTATTAGCTCGTACCGACATTTTACACCCTCAAGATGTGTGGCGTACTCGAAAATCCAAAGTTACTCTTACATGAATCAGCATTATTTCACACGCGTAACTACACAAACAAATTCTATTTTAGTTTTCACATGATGAGAATAATACGAAATACATTTTCCATTGTTATTGACAATGCTAGGTAAATAAAATCTGCGAATTACATATTATAGATATCCATATTTTCAATCGATAAAGAACCATTGTTCTATAGTCTATTAAGAATATGGAATTTTGAGTAAAGGTCAATGAGGCTATGATTCAACAATTGGCTAGTGATGAGAACCTAGTTTGAGGCCTAACTTTTTTCTCGCACTATCTAACTGTTGACAGATTTCAGATTTTATAAATATTGCCTGGTAAATAAAGATAAATCTATACATGTTATTGACTGCACTTCGCATATAAGAAGAACAATTCAAGGACTAGCCGGGTTATATAACTCGTATAGGTTCTTGATAATACTTATATTGAATGAGTTAAATACTTATAAAGAGATTAACACCATGGTTTTTCAAAGAATTCATATTTCTGCATCGCCAACTCAAAGAGTTTTTCAGTAAAACATGACAAATTTTCTAATATTTTATTACATTTGAAATAATTTCTCTCGGTATCAACTTACACCATAATCTGATAGTTTCCACATCTCTCTGATTTACTTCAATATTCTCATTTTGTTTTTGTCTATAACAAGCTAAATTTAATGGCATACTCGAATATGTGAACATTCTCTTCGCGCAGATCGTTACGCAGTACAGTTGGTTCAAATTCAGATAGCTTGCTAATCTATTAAAATCAACCACTATTTAATACACAAAGCACGGATATTATACTATCGGTGGATTTTATCAATCAATGAAATATAAATTTATTGTATTCTCATTCAGTTAGAAAAAAATTGAAATTATGCACAATTTTGTTCCACATAATTAATCTATCAATGATTTTCGTTATTAGAAAAGTTTGTCATTTTGCACAATTGTATAACAAGCGGTTAGTTCTTTAATCATTTTTCACGAAAAAAACGTTTGCTAAAAATATGGCTTCGCACAGTTGCAAGTTAGCTAAAATATTCTATTTATCAAGACAACTTTTCAGTACTCACTAGTTATTGAGTCAGTTTTTTAAAACAAGAGAATATTTAAAAAAATCTAACTTAACGAAAGCTTCTTTGTCATTGCGGACACCTCTTCATATGTACCCAGTAATCGATACAGTATCAAATCACATTATACAGTTTTGACCTAGATACTCATTCGTTCTATGATTCTGCTTAGCTTTTGAAACAACATCAATTATAGTAATTAGTTTAAAAAGGTTGTCAAAAATCTTGAATGTTTACTAAAGAATGAATAATATAGATACCGTTGAAAATGTTATTTTCTAAAGTAGTAACAAGCAGCAATTAATAATTTAATTATACCCTAGAAAAATATTTACCGTGCATATCTTAATTATGCCTTCTATATATTTGAATAAAGAAATAAAATACAATATAAATATTACGAGAAAAATTTCTGTAAACTATGCCAGGTTCGATTAGTTGTATTGCCATGAATTATATTATCTTTTTCGTGTACTCAAAAAATGAGTACACTCTAGATTCGGCCAGTGTGTCCGGCCGTGTTAACACGATAACTCTTGAAAGCCTCATTCAATTGTCTTGAAATTTTGTATACAGAATGATCTCATCAATATCTCAGTTGAGTTCGAAGATGAGAAGGATCCGTCAAGAAATGGCTGAGTTATCGAAAAAATTATCATTATTGACCTAACCATCCCTGAGGGGGGAGGGGGTACAGGGATTTTTTCAAAAGAAAATTCTTTTTAGAATTATTCAAAGCATATATAAATCGACTCAGCTTTTGCAGTACACGTAACAATCGGATGCGAATTCGATGTTTCCTCATTTTTTTTTTTCTTCAAATCATTATTCTCATTCGAAGTAACCAGTGATCTGATTGGTTTTTTTTCAATTTTATTGAACACAATTCAAGCAATATAGAAATTTCTAGGTTAAACAACGTCTATTCTTTATTGACAGTCAAAATTTTTACACTTCAAGGTTTCAGTTACACTATTGGAATTTCTAAATCAACTCAATAAATTTTCATAAATTAATTACATCCATGAGAATATTGATAACCATGTGATTGATAAACTTTAGTACATGAATGCACTTTTCAAAAGAATGTATTGTTCTGTTTTTCTAAGCATCTATTTTTATGACAATAAAAAAATACTTGTTACTATATTTATGTGATTGATCAAAAGAAAAGAAAAACACTACGATATAATGTCATTGATAGAGACTCTCGCGATTGACAGAACAGTAAAAAACAAAAGAGAAGTGCCGTTAGTTTTATCTGAAAAGAAGAAAAGTCATAGCAACCATCGTAGCGATGTATGTGTACGATGTTGACATAATATTTGCTGAGAGCACAAATTTTTTTCTTCATTTAGTTTTTCTATTCATTGTTTATTTTAAAAAGAATGAAATGCGCAGGTAAAAACTACGTCATATTTATTATGTAAAAAAGGAGAAAGAATCTTGTATTCAAATCAGCTACTACCTATGCACGCAACTCGACACTATACACAAGATTATCAATCAAATTCGAGAAACAGTAATAGTTTGACATTTGACCAATCAAGTTCATCACAATCATATCGTTATCAGTCAAATTATCAACCGCCAACATCAACTACCTACTCAGATGATAAAATGAATATCAGCCAGCAAAGATCAGCGCTGCCATCTTATGGTTCATCAGTAACCAATAAGTAAATTATATATATTTTTTTTGTGTTTAGGAATAAAAAAAAAGATTCGTCTTCTTTATAAATAGTTATGCTTTGATAAATTCCGCTGGTTATTCATCAACTAATAGTCCTATTAGGTATAAGAATAATGGAACAACAGGTACTGGTGCTGTGGAAAAAACTAATATGATGTCAAGTGAAAATCCTTTCTATGATCCAGCTCGTTCGTACGGACAATTAAATTCACCACGTAAAATAACTTCAATAGTATCACCACCCAAAAGTGGCAGTGGTATCAGTAAATCATTGAATCTTTCTGATGAAAATCCATTTCATGCTATATACGGTAATTATCATTATCCAACACAAGTTGATCCATCAAAAAGAATAACTCCTCAAGCTACAACTATACGTTCAACAGATAATAAATCATTGAGTTTATCCGATGACAATCCATTTCATTCAAGCTATGAACGTTACCGTTATCCATCACAAGTCGATCCACAAAAACGTATTACTGAAACACCCAGACCGGTCGTACCATTAATTCCAATACATGATTTATCTGATGATAGTCCATTTAGCACTTATCGGCCATCATTAATTCGAGAATATTCAACGAATAATTTTGGAAATCCTTCAAATTCAGTGGCAACATCGATTGCTGATTGGATACGAAATAATCCTGCACCACTCTCCTATCGACCTATTCAGGTGCAGAGACCCTCGTCAGATTTGCACCCGAGGAATGACTCATTCAAGAAATCATCGTATGTTTCGCCCTTAAGTGCGCCTCGTCAACAACAACGACCATCATCACCACCAATTCCGACTTTTGCACGTACCCAGTCGCAACCTCAACCTCAAAAAGTGAATTCATCTGCTCCATTAGACAAAAATTCATTGAATATGAGTCCTGATAATCCATTTTCTGACACTTATGGTCGATATCACTATCCGTCATCTGAAGAAGTTAAAGCACAAAAACGAGTAAATGAACGTAATACACGTTTACCTGAACAAAAATCTACTATAGATAATCGAACAACACAAATAACAAATCAATATAGTGAATATCCTGAACCAGAAAAGAAAGAAACTGCATCCGACAAAGCAAATAATAAATTTACTCGTTTTGATATTACATTTTGAATTACAAAACACAAAACTAATTGTAATTTTCTTTTGTTATTTAAAAAAAATCTTCTATGTGTTTCTTCTTTGTACATCAACCGAGTCATTTTCTGCGTCAACTATTTCTCCTTTTGATACTCGGTGATGTACTGCAACAAAGTGCTGATAAAAAACGGCCGTGAACTTTGTTCTTTTTTATCTTATGTCTCATCATGGTTATTAAAAAAAAAACATTTAGATGTTTCCATTTATAAAACAAAATTGCAAATAATTAACTTCTCGCATGTAAAATTCAACATCAAAAGAAAATTTCTACGTCTAGTTCGTTTTCATCAATAATAAAAAGATATTAATTGAATTAATATTTACATTTAGCTAGTTCTTGTTTCGTCAAAAAAATTAAATTTCATTATAAAAGTAAAGTTCATTATTCTGAGAACAATTTTTTCCGAACCATTACATAAAGATACCCACACGTAATCCTCACATTTATCCCATAAATTGCTCGTGTATCTAATAGGACTATAACAGTTCGCAGTTCAGTTCAGTTCAAACGAACTGTTCGAACAGTTCAGACGAACTGTTTTTAACAGTGCAGTTCAGTTAAGAGGAATTTTGAACAGCTCCTCTGAACTGAACCGAACTGCTTGAACAGTTCAGTTCAGTTCAAACGAACTGTTCGAACAGTTCTTTTGAACTGAACTATTTCCGAACTGTTATAGTCCTAGTATCTAATCTGCTTTCAATTGCTTTCTTCAAGAAAGAAATTGCTTAAGATAATCAGGGTAATTGCCCGATCTGCTTTGATCCCTTTTTGTAACACAACTTTACTTTTCAATGAAACAGCAATTGCATCCCTACTCTTCCATATTAGGTTGCGAGTGGTGTAGACACGATAATTGAAAGTTCTAGAAAAGCAAGCTGATTCTCTTCAGATCTATTTCAATTTGAACTTGTTGATTTTTGTTAGCTAGTCAAAAGTAAAGCAATTTTCTTCTACGAAAGAATTAATACATATGTTTAGCAGACAAATTATTCTGACAGATTTACTATACGATTTCTTATTAATACAATACTGAAATAGTCGCAATACTTGCAGTTACAAAATAATGTGAGACACCGAATTTACGTTTGAGTCAGCATTTCGTTCTAGGAATTCGACGATTCCTTCGATAGAGACAGCCAGCACTGTTGATACGTTTCAGACTGCGTCTCAGTTCATACGATCAGATCACTTCGAAGAAATCTCACTGAATACTTAACTACAGTAGTACACACCGAGTGTATTCTGCGATCTTAACACTAATCGAAATAATTATTTCAAGTACCGATTTACAAACTAATAACTGATTGACTATAACATATATGAAATCTCTACGTGTTTTTTTTAAATACTTAAAATATTATGGGATTATATCGAAGTCTTACACAATTTCATTGCCTTTCATATTCGTTTCGAAATTCCAACTAAAATAATCCATTACATTGAAAGGTCCATACCATGTCTCTTGAATCTACGGATAATCACGAACCTAAATGAACAATTGAGTTATAATAGTATTTTGTGGTAATCTCAACTTTGGTCGAAAGGAAAAACGTCGGAAGCAATAAAGTCGAAAAGAAACACTATACTAATGTCGAAAGGTAAAAATGTCGAAAAATTAAAAAAATAGTACTAATTTAAATGGTTGGCCGTAGAAAGGCCGAAAGGAAAAATATCGAAAGGGAAAATACCGAAAGAAAAACACCGAAAGAAAAATATCGAAAGGGAAAAATGTCGAATGGATAAATGTCGAAGAGAAAAATGTCGAAAAGGAAAAATGTCGAAAGAAAAATATCGAAAAGGAAAAATGTCGAAAACAGAAAAGATAGAAAAAAGCGACGTCTACTAAATGAAGGTTCTAATAGTTTATTGTTCATTGTTGTTGATCTGATTATTCCATTGGTTTGACAATGATAACCCTTGATACTATTGATAAGTAATATCTTATGAAAACTAGCTAAAATAGGCGTAAAATAGTATACAACGATTAAAATTTTATCATGATGACTACAGCTTGCTCATTTTTATCTGGTGAGAATCATCCGCCAACTCCAGTTATTTCATTTATTCAGTCGTAAAAAGGAAAACCTTTCCTTGTATCAGATAAATATATTTTCAAACTGAATACAACAGCAACAACTAGTAAATATTGGATATGTGTATTTTTCTTTATAACTCTTATTTATCTTTGATCTATGCTATGATGCTATTATGATTTCAAGAATAAAAACATCTTAGTGCAAATTTTCGATATTTTTCCCTTTCGATATTTTTCCTTCGACATTTTTCCTTTGGTCATTTTCGATATTTTTCCTTTCGATATTTTCCCCTTTCGACATTTTTCCTTTCGGTCTTTCTACGGCACACCATTTAAATAAGCAAAACCATCGTAGGTGATAGTTTATGGAAGCCAGTCTCCAGGAATGGATGGAAAAAGGAAGAAAGGGAAAAATATCGAAAACAAGAATATGAGATGAACATGACCATGTAAGATTGAATTGAGGGTGAGGGAGACTTGTACTTCAATATACTCTCGTTTTCAGCATTTCTATTCATCTGCATGTATATTAATTTTGTTTCGATATTTTTATTTTCGACATTTTTCCTTTCTTCCTTTTTCCATCATACCATATATTTATCTTCAGATATTTTTCTTCGACATTTTTCTTTCGACCAAAGTTGAGAGAATCGTATTTTGTTGCTCTTCTAAAATCAAATGGCTATTTTCGGACAAGGAAAAAAATTAAATAGATTTTTCAGAAATTCTTGATTTCTTGTTCGTAGACAATTCGAAAGCGACATGCTATCATTTTTAATGAATAGAACTTTGTTTTTATATTCGTTTCTTTTTATTCTGAAAATATGTAAATGAAGTTATACAAATAGGAAAAAACTCGTAGACAAGAACTAACAATTCAATTCAATTATTGACAGATTCTCTGAACATTCCTCTTTAGTCGTTGCTGCGTAAATATTCATCGCTTTCAAAAAAAGTATCTTTTTTGCAGAATACAAACATTAAAAAAGCAAGGAAATATTCTTCGAAAAATTACAGGCTACATTTTCACTTGCTGTTCACTTACATTTGACCAGCAGATGCTTTCTAAAATTTCTTGCCTACTAATAAGTGTGGAAAACATTTTTGTAGGAGACTGTTAAGCAAGCCTTTCTAACAAGACGACACATTGGTAAAATACAGTGTTATTAGTAGCCTTGATGACAATAAATACGTACATAAGTATATGAAAACGAAAATAATCTTGAAATAAAAAAAGAAAATATGCTCGTATTATTATAAATCGATGTATTTATATAAGTAAAACAAAGTACAGAATGTTTATGTCTGAATGAAACTAAAACTAACGTTTAGCTTGAGACTGTAGACGATCGATGTTTTCCTTTATTTTGATTAGATTTGGGTGCGTATCAGAATATATATTAGCATAAATTTTGTAAGCGTCCATATAAAAAGCTAAGGCTTCATTTATTTTCTTTTTGTCGTCGTAGATGGCACCTATATTGTTATAAACCGATGCAACCTTTGGATGGTTTGGTGGAAGAGTAGTTTTATAGATTTTAAGAGCTTCTTGATAGTAATATAGTGCATCGTCATAACGTGTAAGAAGATACTGAGCATTGCCAATGTTATTTAAAGACATGCCTAAAGATGTTTCATCACGGGGCTTGTAGTGTAGGCGTATTTCATGTGCTTTCGCATAATACTTGAGTGCTTCGATATATTGCTTTTTTTCTTGATGAATGATACCAATACTATTCAAAGATATAGCCTTTTGTAGAAGCTCTTTACCCTGTGTATATGGCTCCAAAATTTTCAATGCGTCTTCATAACACCGGAGTGCTTTATCATAATCACCTTTCTTCCGATATGCTTCTCCTATACTATTGTAATTCGATGCAGTATATGAGCTTTGTTCGCCGTATGTATGTTTATTTATTTTGAGAACTTCTTCGTATATTTCAAGGCTCTTCTGATATTCCTTTTTTTCATCAGCTAAACTGGCGAGTGCTTCCAAGCAGCGAGCTCGATCTGGATCATTGCTTGGAAGTATTTTAAGTAAACGGTCGTAATATATCTGTGCTTCTTGCACATTCCCCATCGTGATCAGCACATGTCCAAATGCAAGAAGTTGAGTGTGACTCTGATTTTGCATCTGATTCGAATTAATTTGTTCATTATTGTCAGAAAATAATTTTAATCTAACTTTCCATATCTCGTTATTCACAACAGAAACATCAACGATTTCAAAAATCGATCCCAACATGAAAAGTGTTTCCTCTTCTTGATCGGCACTGAATGATTGAATGTTAGCAAATGGCTTATCGCCGCTAAATGCAGGATCAGCATTAATTTCAAATAATACTTTTTCTAAGCCATCAGCATTCTGCAGATATGAAATAGCTGTTTGGGAATTCTTAGTAGCTGAAAGGAACGAATTGATTGAGATAAATTGGTGAAGAGAACTTTTTAACTTCTGAACTTCGTTCTTTGACATTAATTGGCCACGATAAACAGTTACCCGTGCTTTACATTGAGATTTTTCCAGCTGTCGTCGAATATCAACAATAAAAAATTGAAATACAAATAGAATATCGATATTTTGAATACGAAGAGCTTTGTTCAATAGTCGAGAAACAAATGAATTTTTCGTATACCAGAAAATAGCCCGCTGCGGCTCATAATCTCGTTCAAAAGCATCGATAGCCTTCAACTCTGTTCGATTCTTTCTGTAAACGGTTTTGCTTAGGGCGATTAAATTTTGCTTATCATTCTTGTCCGAATCCATTCTAAGGAGACAATTAATTAATAACTGCGAATGAACGAGTTGACCTTGAAGATTAGCCGTAAGTTTCTCATGAGGAATCTGCGGGTCGAAGATACTAATTGGTAATGATTCGTAAATTCTTGATTCTTGTCGTTTTTCATGATCAAATTGGATTCGAGCAATAAGTTCATTTAAGTTTGTAACGACAGCTTTTATCTATAAAATAAAGAATGATTAATATTCTTACGATTTAACATGAGATTGTAATTTTTATTACTTTTGGATATGTAACAGCCCATTGCTCATTTAATTCTTGATTGTAACAATACACATATACCGATAAGAGTTGCTGATAACTGTGATACTTAGGCAAATGTTCTCGACCTAACTGCCCACTCACTATCAAAACAACCCGATCTTCCACCGGCAAACTTAATATGTATTTTTCACACTGTGGAGGATCTTGAAACGCTTTTAACTGATGAATAGTTTTTTTAAGTAAATTTTGAGCGTCACGATTTTCATCAGTTGTGTTAACGGAAGCATCGAGCCAAACAAGTGTGAATGTTTCCAAATTATCATCTGCAGACATCGCAATCTTTTCAAGAAGGCCTCCCATTGTTTTAAAATGTTTTGCTGTTGTCGCAATAAAAGTTTATTTATTACACAAACCGGTCAGAATGAAAATTTTGGTTAAGTAAATCTAACGTAGATAATAACGTCTTTTTTGCGCTCTGCATAGAAGAAAAAAGTGAAATTTGTTTTTTTTTCGTTCTTGCTCACGAAGACGAAATATTACTGCAAGCAAATCATGCGATAGCTAAAAGAAATACATCGGAGTTGAAAAGAAAAAGAAACACATATTTTCAGCCTGTGTTTTTTCATGTATGAAAGGCATTCATTGAAGCATTGAAAAGCTATCATGTAAAATTGTGTGGGTGACTCTATGAAAGAGCTGCAGTGAGAATGCTCTATACAAAATAAGTGAATTAAGTAGACTATAATAATTGTTTTTATAGTTGTTCATCGGGCTCTGAAATTTATTTATTATAAAAACGTTCATATTGCAAATTCACCGTTTCATTATAGTGGTTTAATAATAGCTCATTAAACGATTTCTTTGGTTCGCCACATCGGTGTTTTGTTTTTCTAACTTCATATATACTGATGAGAAAATGTACGATACATTTTATAGAAAGCAGCAAAAGGCCGTTTAATCAATTGCTGCAGTCACTAGCAAAATCAGTAATATTTCTACTAGCTAGAATCAATTGCAGATGATTCACATCCTAGAGTGATTTGGAAGTTTCTAGAAAACTTCTGAATGATGATCGATATCCTCTTCGTTCATATGCAGAGATCGAACGCTATCAATTCAAACGTTCACTCTTTATTCATTTCAAAATGCATGATAGTTCCAAAAATGTGCAGCCTAAAAACCACAGTGATTCCTTAGAGATACATAGCATTGCTCGTCCATATTAAAATGGGGCATTTTACTCGGTACAGCAAGTCATTGGTTTCTAGTGAACATTCTAATTATTGAAAGTTGTTGCTTGTATTTAGATAAAATGAAACAAAACGCAAGATCCGCTCACTGGTTTCACTTCCGCCCAAATAAAAACCTGACATATATAATCGAATCTTTCAATATGTTAAAAATATTGATATATTTGTTAATATTTTGTCAACTCTCCCACATTTCAGTTTCAAATAGCTTCAACAGAAGTCTCCAATACCTCGTTGACATCATAGCATATCAAAATCAAATCAAATATATGAAATGAGTCATCATATTTTTCGTATTAATGACTGGTTTACCTGATAATAACAGCAGTGTGAACAGAATTGGACTTCTTTCTATTTTTCAATATTCATCGATGGTAACTCAAGTTTTTTTCTTCCAAAATGAAAAATATATTGTTTCATTCTCTAAAAAAAATCGTATCGTCTACAACAAATACTCTAGTAAACCCGTTTTGTTTCAGATACTTTTTAAAACAACTTTTGAAGAGACAAAAAAACATGATAAATCTATGTTTTTGTTTTGAAGGTTTTAGACTGCAACTTTATATTATTTAATAATAATAGTTTCATGCAATCAATACAAGTACTGAAGTTCTTCAAAATAAAATATACTGTAATTATAAATTAACACTGTTCTATAATCCATATTTTTCGACTGATAAGACAGCAGAAGTTTATTAGACATTATGGACTTGTTCATTAATTAATATGAGACGTTGTATTGCACTAAGGAAATGTTTAGATTGTTGTCTTTGAAGATTCCCTTTCGTTGTATGAGTTTCGTTGTAAGAACATCAAATTTATACGACGTATTATAATATCTCTTGATAGAATAAGAAGTACTGCTATCTAATTTATCATTTCATCAAGCATTTTAGACAATTACCACTATGATTCTGCTCAAGAAATCACTAAACTGCGCAAATAGATTTTCACAAATGGTCTTTTTCAGGTGAGAATGAAAGTTCACTTTGAAAGTATCAGTTATCCCCATCCTGATTTTCGGTTACAAAATGATTCTGCTCATTATTTGAGTCTCAAAAACGTTGAGACAGATGGTTCGTAAAGTTATTTAATAATACATTCCTGTTTGTATTATCGTTATCGAAATGAAGCACAGATTTACCTAAACTATTGGTATTTCTTTTGAACCCCATTAACTATGACTAATTTTGCCACATTTTATTTGGTTCGTCGACACGACAGACAAAGTATCTTCAGTTTTATCGTTTATTTTACATTTATGAGCAAAAGTATTACTGGCAATCGCCCAAGGAAATAATTATGAGATAGATCAACTATAAGTAGAAATATTTTCAATAGAACATCCTCTTGAACTAAGTATTGATTATAGCAATGCAGGAGCTGTATAGTTTAGTTTCGTTCAATACCAATAAAAACTAAAAATTTCTAGATCTTTTAAAATTCATGTTTCATACAGGTGGAAGTAATTAAAACATGCAAACAGCCAAGACGCAATGTTCATGCGCCTCCTTCAAAACGGTTCTATATGAATCATAGTTATTGTGGTTTATTATCATCATCATTATCATAGGAGAATGAGCTTTATTCTTCTTCTTCTACATTATCGAGAAGGTGATTGATTTCATCAAGTTCATGGCTTATTGACACGTGTTCCATTTGATTATGTCGTTGATATAGAATGCGCGCCCACCGGAGACGATAGTGAGCTGCTACATTATTTGGAGGATTTTCACCTAATAACCGTCTACCTTCAGTAAAATAGTAATTGCCAATATCGTGTAGCACGCGAGCTAATAAGTCTGCATCAAAATTGAACATTTGAACATAATCACAGTAGTCAAATGCCCATTCAACTTGATATGCAATATTATGACAAAAAATATAAATGAACATGTATGGTTCATTAGTAACTGGATCAATGAACATATCTTGAAATCTTTCTAAAATTATTGGTACAACCACTTTCCCCAGTGTTTCTGATGCAATAAGAAAAATTCGCCTATCCCTGTTACGTTCGAAACAGTGTATACACCTGTCAATATCGGTGAATACTTCCATTAAATAACTAACACCCTCGAAATCTATTGGCCAAGCACTTCCTTCAAGAAGCATTCCATCGTAGTCCTTGTCTGACAGGCTCACTAGGGTCTCACATCTTGGATCAGTTTGAGTTGAAAATGCTCTTTTCAATTGCTGACACCATTCAGGTTGTCCAATATGTTGATCCAGCCAAATAATTAAATGGTTTGGATTTTCAGCATGTAATGCACCTACATCCATTTTTGGTCTAAAATATTCTACAACTAGAATTTTTAAGAGTATAAAAAAAATGGTATCTCTATTGTAGAATTCTAAAAATAGTAGATAATTATATAGAACAGACTAATTAATGGTTACTGATCTTAATAGTGTACGTGGTCTACCAGCTACCAGTTATCATAAACTATTTTAATTGGTACACCAAGATCAATTCTATGATTTAGATCGAAATGCTTGATGCCAAGTTTCTTATCAATTATAAACACAATGAAAATCATCATCTTTATCCTGACAGTCATAAAAGTGAGCACTGGCAACGCTACTAACGTCTTTTTCTTTAAAAAAATAATGCAAAAATATAATCTGAAATGTGGCAAAGAGTAGTTTGTATCTGTTTTGAAACCACTTGATTAATAATCGGCTACAGAGGTGCTCATTTTCATATCATTACTCGCTTTTAATACTCCTGAAATATACTGACACTTACGAATCTCACTTGAGCGATCTACAGTTGTATTTCAACTCTTTTGAAACTAATCAATAAATAGAAACGGATGCTTTCTCCATAGATGTTATTACGATTAATAATTGACTGGGAGCATATAAATACCCAAGAACTGTTTTATGTTGGAAATAACATCGCGCACTCGAAAAATTATCGTGCATTGTTGGCAACTTCCAAGCGCCACTAATAAGGAGCGAAGGTATGATGGAAAAATGAAGAAAGGAAAAATATCGAAAGGAAAAAAATGTCGAAAATAAAAATATCGAAAACAAAATTAATACACATGCAGATGAATAGAAATGCTGAAAACGAGAGTATACTGAAGTACAAGTCTCCCTCACCCTCAATTCAATCTTACATGGTCATGTTCATCTCATATTCTTGTTTTTGACATTTTTCCTTTCTTCCTTTTTCCATCCATTCGGAGCGAATAGCATAGAAGGTAAAAATTTTCTTTTTCTTTTGATGTCACATGCTATCGGTGATTAAATAAAAGAATCCTTATCAAAAATTGTGGGTTTATGAATTTATGATGAGTCGGTGGGTGGGTGAGGGTTTGACTGATTATTCTGCTCCAGACATTCACAACCTTTGCTGAGGCACAATTCATCGGGATTTAAAAGGGTAGATAAAATTATTTCGAAATCTATTGAATCGTTATGATAAAAATGTACTTCTTGTTAAAAGCTACTTATTGGTATAACTAGAGTTTGAACGAGAGTGTTTCCTTTTTCAATTTCAAGAAAGCTTTCATTAATATTCTCCATAGAAACTACCTGTTTGAACAGAATCAAGACAAAATATATAGTTGAACCATTGTTGAATCTGCATGAGATATAGCATAGAGAGAGTTTTCTATACTTTCTAAAACATATTGATTATTATTTAAGTTAGATTTTGAGAAAAACACTAAATTCATCTGTATGTGCATTTGTTTTTATCATTCAAATACATTGTGCAAACTCAGGTCGATCAACTTGTGTCGTACACGGCCGTTTGGTATGCACCGTATTACGGTCGTTTTGTATCGCGCCATAAACGATCGGATACGGAAATATCCGACCACATTACGGTCGTTAGTAACCGTTTACGGCACGATTAATTACGGCCGTAATACGGTGCATGCCAAAACGTCAAGTTACGGCCATTTACGGTGAGAAATGGCAGGAAACGGCAGTACACGTTAACGTTTACGGTCGTATACGACCGTTTCTGGTAACCGTAATGCTCGACCTGGGAATACTAAAGTAAGATGGAAGTTAAAAAGTGGATGAAAAATTTACTTGATTAAAAGTTGGGATAATTTACAAAATATTCAGTAGTGGACAACAGTACCAATCGATCGAGAAATTGTTCCAGTTTAAGCAGAAATGAATCACCCATAAAAAATTACGGATAGCAAGGAGAAATGGAAAAAAAAGAAATCATGTATACATATATCACTTTCCTTTTTCAACGACAATAATATTTAATTCAAACAGAAATTGTTAAACTATATAGGGAAATGCTTTTCACAAGAAGGAATTAAACCTGTTAGCATGACGTTTTGACCATAGTTCTACTTGGTAGAGTCCATATAATTAAACATGTTCCAATGATTCAGTAAGCTGCAACGTAGAGGTCAACATATTTTTATTTTGTAAAGGTGAACATTTCAAATCCATTGTTTGGATATTTTGGTTAACATATTGTATTAATCTTACTAACATAAGAGGAGATCTATTACATTTCTTTATGCGCTCATCCTACACTGTGTATATATTGTTCTTCAGAAAATAAATTATTTAGACACCAATACTTTACTATACAGATAATGTATCCTGTTTATTGTATCATTGTCGGTTTCAATTATAACATAGCTGCCCAGGTTCATCATTCAGACCGTCTGAAAGATGGCATTAAACTGCCTGGAACGGGTAGCAAACGGCGCAAATAATGCCCTAAAAGATGAAAAACGACGCCGTTGATCGTTTATACTTTTTAAACATTTAATTTAATCTTATTATTATATATTTATTTTAAAAAGAAACGTCTACACACAAAATAGCATGAAATAACACAAAAAAAACATCGGAAAAGAATAAAAAACACTGAAATAATACAAAGATTAAAATAAATAAAACAAAATAAAAAAATAAATATAATGAAATAAATAATAAATAAAATAAAAGAAGTAAAATGCAACAATATAAAATAAATAAATAAAATATACAATAAAAATACAGTAAATGAAATAAAAAAAATAAAATAGAATAAATAAAGGAATCCAAAAAAGAAAAGAAAAGAAAAGAAAATGAAATAAAATAAGTTGAACGATAGTGTCTAAGTAACTATATATTTTATCCATCCCTAGTCAACTCTCCCTAGAAAAATTCTCAGGGAGTTCCGCAAATAAAAAGTCCCCGGGGGACTCACGACAGGAACTCCCCAGGGGTCTCGTTATTTTGCGGGGAGTTATCGGAGAGGGGGGGGGAGTGGATTATGGATATTTATATCTCCAAATAACAGAGATGTAAAACGATAAAAAACGTTCGCCTTAGAAGGTAGTCGTGTCCGATAACACGGAAACCGTCACCTAAAAGGTCACCGTTTTTCGCCGTATCACATCATTTTCCGATACTTCGTCGCTGATCATCGTAACGGCTGCCGCTTCTAGTCGTTTAGGGTCGTTCTATACAACATGGGCATACGACCCAAAGTTATTCGGTATCATAAGAATTTATACCATTCGTTTGGATAAAAACGTACACCTGAACGTATCTTTTACGAGAAACAAAAATATTCTTTCTCCTACAAAACTTCCCTATAAGACGAAAAGAAAATTATCAATATCTCCTACTATCTTATCTATTTCTCGTTGGAAGAGGAGAAACGGTTCAACTATTTCTTCTTAAAATATTACCATTCTCGCTGGTCTAGTACCGTTTCTGGTAGAATTTTGTCTGAGAGTCGATAAGGAGATGATCCATGTCTCTCTGTTTTTGGTGAAGTTCTGCTTAGAAGGAGATATGTTCCTAATGAAGTGTTTCGTCTTGACTTTTTGTGGGTAAACGATTTCTGCTGTAAATGAGACAGTTTCTCGATTTTGGGGGATGTTGTCCGGCCCTCTTTCGAACAAGCAACACTTCTTTCACAATCAGTAAATGTCAAATAAGATATAATTTCGAATACAGTAATGTTGATAATTAATGAAATATTCGCTATTTCATATGCGAGAATTAATCTGTTTTTTATTAAATCCATATTAACGTATATCGGGAATTTCGGCTAAAATGAAGCTTGAGATAAACTATCAAATCGCTATTCATCTTCAAGGTAAATTTGCATAGTGAATTGTTGAATATAGGTATATTAAAGGTACGCTTATGCGTTTTTTATGGAGACTGAAGACGATAAAGCAGTATAAAACATTGATAACAAAAAAGTGGAAACATTCGAAGATTGAGGATTATCGATGCTTGACTAAAGTGATATCTAGTTATTACTAGTAGCCAAATGAATATAAGAGAAAAGATTGCTTGTAATTGTAAAAAATAAGATCGAAATATTCATAGAACTTAACATGCACTGATACAAAATGATAACATTCAGTGTCATTGCATAGGTTTTATTTTCGTTATGCATTCCGTTTACATCATTGAGCCTATGAAGAAATACATGAAGACACGTACTATGGTAGGTATGATAAACGCTCACTATAATCAAAAACCAATATGAAGAATAGAAATTAAAGGTAGATGCTGACTGATCAAAAGACTTATTCTTTGAAGAGAGAAAAACAAACCAAGAATTATACAATAGAATTCCAATGGATACATCATTAGTAGTAGAAACAAATTCATGCGACGGCAAACGAAAAAGTATCTCTTAAGGTACTTTTTTTCTTGAATAAAGAAAAATCTGTCTATCTTTTGTGTGCATCATAATGACAAGAAGAAAGAAAGAAGCGAGCATAAAAGTATTCGTTTTTGAATGTACAATAACGAAAGAGTTAACAGATATTCTCATACCGGGAACATAATATTATGAGAAGAACACACACAAACGAAGCAAACAACTATCAGGAAAGACGCAGCAGACTTAAAACCAACGTTTGCGTTTAAAACACGCAAGCATAAACATAGCAAGACTAGCCATAACAGTTAAAACAATATAATAACCATATTTATATCTAAGTTCAGGCATAATGTCAAAATTCTAGAAACAAAAAAGAGGACAGTGAAAAATGTATCTATCAATAAAATAATTCTCTTTACCATGCCATAAACTCCACTAATAAAAGTTAACGGAATAAATATCGTTGATATGATTGTTAATGTTTTAACAACTTCATTCATAGCATTTGAATTAAGCATCATATAAAAATCAATAAACGATGCTAACATTTCCCTATATGTATCTATAGAGTCATTAACTTGTACAACATGATCAAATAAATCTTTTAAATAAATATTTGTACTTTCTTGCATAATTTGTGTTTCTTCTTCTTTTTGTAATTTAATTATTATTTCTTTTAACGGAGATATTATTGCGCGTAAATATAACATATCACGTTTCATATCATATATAGATTCTAATGTATCACGTTTAAGTGTTTTCATTAGTTGATTATCAATGGATTCAACTTTTGTTCCCATTGTATCAAGTACATCCATATAGTGATCAACAATAACATCCACAAGTGAATAGAAAAGATAATCAATTTTCGATCTTCGTATACGACCTTTTCCTTGTCGAATTCGATCTTTTCAAGAAAAATACAAATTAATTGCACGATACAAGATTGAAGAAAATAGTCGTACTTTTTATTGAATCAAATAAATCTTTTGGCGTTTCTTGAAATGTAATCAGTAGATTTTCTTTAAAATAGAAACTAATTTGTTCAATAACTGTATGACCTGTACGACCAATATCACGAAATATTAATTTACATACAAGAAATAACGCATCATCAAGCACATCTAATTTTGTTCGTTGTTCGGTTGTTGTTATATCTGTTTGAACAAGTGCATGAATATCATAACGGTTACCGATCTGTGCTATGATGTCACGTTGATGTACACCGTCAACATCTATCCCTGAAAAGTACAATCGATATTTATTTTAAACGTCTAGGTGCATCATCAAGCGTTATCTAAGAGATAAACATCGTACATTTGCATCGTATCTTACGAACATTATAATTCATAGTCCGTGCACTCAGCTGATCTTTCGTTCTGTATGCCATTACTGATATTTTACTCGCGTAAAATGATATGCTCTTAGGTGTGTTCGAAATCTCGACGCATTATGAAAGCAAATACGAATGAGAAGCTATCGGATTTTGTTCCGTTAAAAACATTTTTTAAAAGATCAAATAGTATTGAAAAAAAAAGAAGATTTGAATGGTTTAGATTGTATAACAAAAGAAATCAAACGAAATGAGATTATATATTTGACCAATACTTGTTGGTTATCTATCATTCATTTTAAGTATATCAGATATATTCGTACATCGATATATATATATCGACAAAATACAAAAGAACGAAGAAATTTATCTATCTAGTCTATCTCTCAACTGGGCGTTTTCGATTTATTTATTAATCGAATGAATTCGAAGACCGATTGATCTTCCCTCGTTTTTTCTTGTCAACAATAATCGATGTAATTTCTTTTTTTTTTGAATGAAAAATTTTCTATGATATCTAACAAAAACACCTTCGTAGATTATAGATTTATATTTGCCCTAAGGAGAGATTGATATTTTCAAAATTCTGACATATCACAAAGAACTAGTTGAAAATGCTTTTTATTTGTTTTGTTGTTACTGTTGAGTAGGTAACGATCTAACATAAATAGGTCATAATAAGTAAATAAAATATCGACTAGTGCAAATGTGGGGTGAGTGTACGAAATGTTTCTTTTCTTTTTGTTCTCTGTATCGAAAATTAATCAATGACTATTATCAATCTATTTCTACGTGAGTGTTATACGTACATAACATCGGAGCAGCTGATGTTAGAGATGAATTTGGGATTTCATCGACTTTTTTATATTTTCCTTCTGTATATGAATTTTCATCATAAGTAAAAACATTTAATTGAACAGGTGATCTAGATAAAATGAAAGTTTCAACAGAAATCTATTAAATAGTTCTACTGTTATCTTACGTTGGATCAGAAAAATGCACAAGAGTGCCTGATAAACAAGCACCAAATGCATATTGTGTGAGATGACGAGTAACTGTTGATCGACCATTTGTTGTTGTATGATTTGCTGCACCGATGCCTGGTTTTGTACGTCGAAATGGTATAAAACTTGTTTTACGTCCTGTAAAATTTTTCACCATTATGATCAATGACCTGTTTAAATGAATAAACAAAGCAAAATAAGGAAACCAATTTAATTGAACTAAAATACTGAATTTCTCAAAAATGATTGATTACCGATTAATTTACATTTAAGAAAAAAATACCGATTCAGAAAGATAAAATTAACGAAATCGTCGAATTTTTGTTGATAAAAATAACTATGTCGATGATATTGACAATTCCAATGGTTGCGATAGTCGACAGTGACGTTTGTCATTAGTTTTACACGATCGACACTACTGTGTGCATGACCGTGTGCATATCAGAAAGATTGATTTTTCTCGCCTTTCGTTTTTCTCTTCTCTGTCTCTCTATCTCTCACCTTTTACATCAAATGAATAGGTAAACAAAACCAATCAAATCATATTTTATCGAAGCCGAAAAGCACATTCGTTCACACATTTTCCCCTCAATTATCAGAGAGAAAGAGCGAGAGAAAAAAAGAAACATACTATTTTACAGAAGAATAAAATAGACATTTATATGCCTGGACTTGTTATTTCATAGACAAGAAGAAAGAAAACATCATCTAATTAAACAAAGACTTTGGTAAATGAACAAGAATAATCTTAATGCTAGTTGGAGTCAAGCGTGCGTATCATTGTTCTTTGACCTATGAGTCAATTAGGGAATAACCTTCACGTTGAGATTAAATTGAAGTTTCGTAAGTAAGCTGGAGATATTAAATAAAGAATTTTTCGTACTCGATTTAATCGTCTTGCTTCATTACGTTGATTTGTTTTTTTTTATTAATCAATTATCGACAAACCTTTTTTTACATAAGCGTAAATACATGAAAAATTTTGTTTTAAAATAATTAATTCTCACGTCTTTGTATGACGCCTCTCGAAAGAAAATTTTTATTGGTTAGTCTGCTGGTTTCTAAGCAACAACACGATTGACCTAGCCATATTTTTTCATTTTCCATATGGGATAACATTAACTTAATGATGTCACCAAATAAAAATCTTATTCGGTTAGATAAACTTCATCGTACACGAGAAAATAGTAGGATGAACATGATTTATCTTTCAATAAAATCTATCTAAAAAAAAACTATTCTCTACTCATAGGTCTCACTGAAGTCGCTCGTATCACAGATGAAAACATTCCAAAATATCGACAAGTTAATTATGCTGCCATGCGAGATCTTATTAATGAAAGAAAAATCTGTGGAACACAAGCATTAGAGCGAAGTAAGAATTCTCTCTCTTCACCTCCTCGAAATACATAAAAGAACGCCTTTGGAAGAGAAATATACATATATGTGTGTATTGTCATCATAAAAAAGTCATAACATTTAATCATACGGGAGTTATTAGAGGATATTTATTTTATTTCTAATTATAGTCTCGAAATTACAAAATGAAAGTCATGCCATGCGGGAACAAGCTGAATTGAAAATCTCTCGTGATTGCTGGCTCAATGAACAACAAAAATTAAATCAACAATATAGAAAATATGACAATGAACATCAAACATGGCTTGCAGATGCATTTAATGACCCAGATTTATTGTCATTATTTCATGAAATAACTAAATATAGAATATGGCTCGAAGAAAATACTATAAAATTTCGAAAGACTACCGTTTTACCAATGATGCAATTAAAGTTTGTTGAGTGTTTTATTTTTTACAATAATATAAATAATGTTTCATCTATTTAGAGAAGAATTAGAATCGAAGAACATCAACTCTGATAATGTTTTCAATGTCATGGATGCACTTCAAATAGTAAAAAAAGAGCAAAATGAATTAATCCTGTTACTTGATCATGAAGAACGGCAAATCGAAGACGAATTAAAAGCATGTAATTATCGAAATATCTCTATTTTCAGGCTAAAGCTAAAAACCGACTTGTTTTCTATCGGAACAGATATTTGTTGTTGTAGATTTCTAGGCGAAGTTTTACAATGTAAAGCCGCCTGATAGAGGAAATATTTCGTGAAACCCTTCTGAGTTTATCTTCAATGCACTAAACTCAGTCGTTTGTATTTGTTCTATATGTTGTTGTTAGAAGAACCTTAACGAAAGGCCTTGATTGAAAATTATTTTTGTTTTCATTGCATAGTTAAAATTTATATTGATGAAGACGATGAAATCAATATGATAGAAGAAGGAATACCAGAATCAGTTCTGGAATTACCTTGTCCAGACGATGAATTACGAGTAACAATGCTGCAAGAATTTCTAATTATCGATCATAAATATCGAGAAACTCTCGTTGATCTCGACACTAATTATGTTGATGTCATCAGGTAAGAAAATTTTCCATATTGTTTTTCTTTTTGAAAAAAAAAACAAGACCTATTTAGTGACGAAAATGGTGGTTGGGATATTAGTGAACATGAAATGTTAGTTCATTTATATGAAATATATCCCGTTGATTTGAAAAAGCGTCGAACTTGTATATATAATCATTTTCACCGATACTTTCCAAAACGATCAAGACAAGAAATGGTAATAAAATAAAATTCTTTCATTGTTCTTTACTTTTAATGTTTTGTTAAACATAGCTCAATCATGAAGAATGGTGCAACGCTCAATCGTATTATCTTAAACATAAACGTTTTATTTTAATCGAATGGTACTGAGACAATGCTTTTTGTTTCCAATCGACTTATTCTTGTTTGTATTCAATATAGGAGACAAGCTCGTGTAT
Source organism: Rotaria socialis (assembly GCA_905331475.1). Classification (NCBI taxonomy): domain Eukaryota; kingdom Metazoa; phylum Rotifera; class Eurotatoria; order Philodinida; family Philodinidae; genus Rotaria; species Rotaria socialis. The sequence continues at coordinate 59,351 of CAJNYU010000716.1, read as the reverse complement.
CATTAAAAGTAAAAACTCAATTAGTATTTGAAGAAGCATTTGAATTGCAAGAACGTTTAGCACAGCAACATGAAGAAAAATTGAGGCAACGTGCTTTTTGTGAGCAATTAACAAATCAAGTAGAATATTACTTTTTTTTTTAATGTTTTCAAAGTCTATCATTGTTGTATACAGGTTAAAAAATGGAGAGAAAAACAACTTGAAGTATTAGAAGTTCGTCGAAAACTCGAAGAATCAAAACGACAAGCCGAACTTGAAAAAATGCGACAAGAAAATGAACGATCACTTAAACAACGTCAACAAACGAAAGAAAAGGTTAGTAGATTTTTATTAATCTATTTTTATTTCTGATTTCATAATACACCAAAATTTAGCTTGCTGAATACTATTCAAAAAAAGAAGAAGTTCGATTAATGGAACATGAAACAGAACAAAAGCGTCTAGAAGAAATGCAATATGTCCTTGCTGAACAACATCGTAAAGATCGGGAACGTATTAAATTTCGTAAAGAAGAATATGAACGAAAACGTCAAGAATTGTTAGAACGCAATCAAATTGAAGAACGTGAAGAACTTGAAAGAGAAGAACGTCTTCAAGCACTTGCTGAACGCGTTCGACCTCATGTTGAAATAGATCACGCTCGTGTATTGCAACCAACGAAAGTAAATACGAAACTAATTAATTATCACCAATAATTTATCTACTTTCATCGATCGGGTCTAACTATCTTGTCGCGATAATAGAGCATTCAGTAAAAACAAATGTAGCATAAGTCTTTCTACGACTATACACGTAAGAAGATGTTATTAGCTCAAGGAGCAGTTTAGCTAAATGAAGCAAATCTCATTTCAGTCATTTGTTTGGAATTGTTTTTTAATATTCACAAATTTCATGTTAACATTGCATAGGAATGTAATTGGGTCCTACAGGCATCAGCTATTCTTATCTTGACAACACGCCTCACAATGCGAACACATTCCCACTGATCAGAATTTTTGTTTCATTGAAACGAATGATCCTAGATACGTCTATCCTATAGTTTTACTTTTACACAAATCCCATTTAATAATTCTACACTGAATAAAAACTTTTAATCAGCCAACTAACGTCAAGAAAAATATTTTTGTAGGCCTACAATGCTCATCGTGGTTTGTTGATAAATGCAAATGAAGATATTAATATTCAACAAGAGTTATTTCCTATCAATACATTTAAAGATCGTAAATTATGTGGCGATATTCGTGTTCGTCTTGAACAACGTTTACGTGATGCTGGTGTAATACAAACTGATTATGCTCGTCAAGCATTGGCTGCAGTACAAAAAGCTCCGCAACGTCGAGATACACAAGAAAATAAAATGTGGACTGGTTTCACATTTAAAACAAATGATATTGAACCATATAATATGTCAAAGCCAGTGAAAAGAGATTTCATTAGTCATTCCGTGTTCTATGGAGTAGAAAATTAAATTGATTTTTATTTAAATAACATGGGAAAAGAAAAGAGACCACAGATCATTTCTTTAAATAAATAAATAAAATTTAAACAATATATAAGAACTAGTCAACGTATCTCATTTTAATCAGTGTTTGCATCAATATTGAAAAATTATTCTAATAAAAGAATTATGGTATTTTTATTTTATTTATTGTTTTCATCGTTTTCCTGTTCACTTGGATATATTCCTGCCGAATCGGACTTTATCATAAAGGGTAGTGATATATGTGTTTGCACTAATGAACCGTTATCTGCTGTTGATGAGGAATTGCAAGTTGATATCTCAAGTAGAGGTTCTAATGATTTACAATATTCATCATATGTTACACTATTTTCTTCATGTTCATCAGTTGTTAATATAGATGTTTGTTCATTCATATAAGATTTAAGTATATCAGGCCGACATGGACATTCAAAATGTACACAATGAAATACTTCATTAGCTGTATTATGCGTACCACATATACGAATAAAAACAACAATGCGAGGAGCAAATGTTAAGATTTCCCACGATCTAGAGAACAGACGTTGTCATTTTAATGAACTATATGTTTCGCAAGAAACTCGTACCTGCAAGCAGTATTTTGCTTATCAACAGCTTTTGACCATGTAATATTATCATAGGACGTTTCAATGTAATAAGAATACGAACGATTATCACAATCCCATAATAATAATCTAATAGGAATAAAATATTATTTTACTTTAACGACAATAAATATTATCTTTTAGAAGAGAGTTCATAAGGAGATGCTGCATTTTAGTAATTAGTTGTTTATAAGATTAATTTTAATTCGAAACCATTCCGCGAGGCCTACTGCGATGAAAGTTTAAACCGTTTTTATTTATTTCTTTTCTAAAAATAGAGCTGCGACTATAAAATCATAATGAGTTCCTCGATTGCTTCGATAGTTTTCATGGTGTAACTAATGGAAAACCAAATAGAATTAGCTTTGACTTCACAACTAATAATAAGTTAAAGAATTATGCAATTCAGGCGCTAAATTTTATATTTCATGGAGACTGTATGCGATTTAAAATAGGTGCAAAGATAGAAATCTTTTCGTACGCAATTGTTAGCGAATGTCAAACTGTTCTATACGTAACAAGAAGTCTTCTAATGACTATTTGATTACGATCATGTTGATTAGCGAAATTGCTATATAAATTACCAAGCAATTACAAACATACTTCTGTGTCTAATCTCATTGATGATATTATAATCATTTGTTGTTTCGCTCTTGAAATCGAAATCTATTTACCTCATTGAGCTGACAACATATGGTTGACATAGTTGTATAACAATTCCACCCGAACCAAGTTGATGACATGTATATCCTAAATTAAGGAAAAGTTTTCTTGTATACGCAAAATCAATTTTTCAAATTTGTATTAATTTCTACCTGAATCCCAATCATACGAGAGATAATCCCCATTGATTAGTGCATTTCGTACTCGGCTAACACCTTCTGATACAATAGCACTTGCTTCTAACGTTGCAACATTTTGTACTGGAGCTGAATTTATAAAAAAAACAAAAAAACATCATATAGTTGTTTACATTTTCTTAATCTCGTACCAAGTATATCTCCCACGAGTGCAAATGGTTTTTGAATATAGTAAATTTCCATTGAAACTAGATGAAATACTTTATTTACAGTATTATGTGTTCCAACAATACGAATTGATCTAAAGAAAATTATTATTATATTTTTATATGGAACAAATCAACAATTTTAATCATATACGTTGCAACAACAGGTGAAAAATATAATTTTTGCCATGAACGACATAAATATGCACGATAATCAATAATACGTGTCCATGTTATATCATCAGCTGATACTTCAACATAGTATGAATAGGCACTAGAAGATAAAAATTAAAAAGTCGACTTTTAATATTAATAAATATTGTTTATTTTTTAGCTATAAGAATTTCGATCCGAGCTTGAATTGAATTGATTTACTCCCATGCAAAAAATAACTCATCCTCGTTAATTGGTTACTTGATATCGCCCTATTCATCAGTACCCTATTTAGCAACTAACTAAAGAAATTCTGTTTTTTTTTGTTTTTATGTAGGCCAAAGTAAGTTCACTGTTGAGCATACGTCAAAAGCTTCTTCAAAAAGAATTTCGGCCTCCGATTTATGTTCCTACCGAGCATCTTTATCCCAAAGTAATAATTTAAGATGATTCACAATCGATGGGCCATCTAATTTAACACAAATATTATGTATATCATCTATTGGATGTCTGGTAAAACCGCGATCCTAAATCAGCAAACGAAGGTAAATTTATAGGAAAAAAAGAAATATAAATTATACGAACAAGATCATAATTAGTTGCATCACCATCAAGTAGAGCGTGCTTCATTTCTCCTACGAAAACAAGCTATCAATCTTAATACTGAATACATAATACAAAAGTTTCGGAAGCAAATATAGGCGATAATCAGTCACTAAATGAATAGTGCAGGAAATATATTCATGGCAAATAGAGCTCGATAAGCCCAAATTTCCGATAGATCAATCTTAATAAAGTTTAGAAGTAAACGTACAAAGAAGTTTCCAGTAACATTGTTCTGCTTGTCGTTCATTTTCTTATTAACACATATCATACAAAAATTTTCTATTCGAGTAGTCTGGACTGAAGAACGACTTCTACCATCTCCTTACAAAAAGAGGTTCGCTTTTTTCGATTTCTGTACCTCTCGAAAATATTTCATTAAAATCAACATTTATTGTTAGCACTGATTTTTTTTATAGTTTTACCTTCAGTAACTTGAGCATGATGTGATTTTGTAGCAATATTTTCATCCAATCCTATCAAATAATAAATTATAAAATATGCGAAAATCAAAATATGTTTTTGAAATATTCTTACTCAATCTTCCACGATATTGCTTTCCTCGTACGAATAAATTTTTATTACTTCCTGATGAGTTTGAAACATCATCACTGTTATTTACAGCTGGTTTTGTTTCATCATTAATTGAATCAATTGCATCGATTAAAATATTAAGATCGAATAAATTTGAATAGCGTACTATTTTTAACAATTCATTCATTGACATCAACGTTAAACGTACTTTCGATACAACATCATCATGTGGTTTAAAATCTTCATCATTTTCCTGTTGACGATGATATTCATGCCATCGTTTAACCGCATAAAATATTTCGATTTCTGAGCAATAAAATGAATCACGCGCGATTATTGATGAAAATGCTTCCTAAAATATGACAATGCATTTTAATTTCTTATCTGTTACAGCTGAATATATATTACATATATATATATATCAAGAACAAGAGTATCAAAAGAGCAAGCTATTCCATCAATATGATATTGAAGAATATATTTGTTTTGGTGATTATCGCGATTTCAACATTAAGGGCAAATGCTCAATATCCAGTTCCTATTCCGCCAGGCGGTCGTATGGCAGTTCATGGTTGGCTCATACTTCCGTGGAATACAAATGCAACTGAGGGTCCTATTCAAGCATGGTTTTCTCATCATGTACCTGAATTTGGAGCCGATTCTCCACATAACTTTCAAATCGTTCTCAATGGTCTACTAACTCCATTGTCTTGCTTTAATACAGAACCTGTCGCACAACCTATTCCAATACCTTATCCTCCTCGAGATCCTCTCATTCAATATGAATATACAATTACGCCTCCACCTGAATTTTCATTAAACGATCTTTTATTGCAAACATTAACTGAATTAAAGGGTTCAATTTATAATGGTTCATTTGATACACCTTATGAACGTATTCCAATTGCTCTAGGTACATTAACAGTTCGAGAATTAACTACAGCTGTTTATCTAAATGAATCTACATCAGTTCCATCGTATCCTGATTTACGCTATCTTTCGTATCCACGGGATATGTCATCATCGGGTGATACAAAACCCTTTCAACATATGTATTTCGCACATGAAATTCATTCAGTACCTGATTTCGATCATATTATTCATGTTTCTATCGATACAACTCAGTGTCATTGTGAGAAAAATTTTCCTTTATTATGTAACAGTGAAAACATTTTACAACAAATTCGTACGCCTGGTGTTGAATGGTCATTTCCAACATTAACGAACGATTTACAAAATCGTCTGTTGCCTCCTACGGTTATCAAAGGTCGAATAACAAGTGGACCTGTTCTTTGTCCAATCACTGTTCTCGAATCCATACACTGTATGATTGGACCAGATTTCAATCATAAATGTTAAGAAATCAACTTACCGATGATAATGAAACAAATTCATTTGTTTTAATAATTTCATCAGCATTATTATCAATAAATTGAGCTGAATGTTGTTTTAGATTTTTTAAATTAAAAAGACAAGCTGTATCGTAAATAGTACAAACATTTTTTAAAGATAATATTGATTTTAAATAGATTGATAGACTATTTTCTAATTGCTGAAAACCATATTGATGTACAAGACCAAGTAGATCAAGTAAAATTTCTTCCTTTACGAAGCAAAAAAAAAATATGATTATCATAAAAAATCAAATGGAAACGTTTACTTTCTCTTTCAGTAAATTAATCTGTGCTGTATAAATATATTCTAAAAGAATTTTAAATGCTGCTGATTTGCATTCTTTGATTTCAATTGTATGATTATCATTTTGAGATTCACGTAAACCACCAAAAAGTAATGCACGAAAATAGTCTGAACGTGCTGCTAAAATAATACGATGAGCATAAAAACGTTCCGACTCAACAATTAATTCAATGTCACTGTAATCAGACTGATTGAAGAGATTACCTATAAAGAAAACATTTCGTCACAAGTTTCTAATCTATTAAAATGAACAGATGCACGTAATCAAATGCACTTTATGTGCGATAGAACGTCAAAGTAATTTTCCATTGCTAAATTTCATTTTGAAGGTCTGTGTTTTTTAAAATTCTCTGCATTAGTTTTATTGTACAGGAAACTCAGGAAGCTTTATGTTAAATTCAATATGACTTCTGATTCAATCGGAAGTTCATTTTTGCGTGATATTTTAATTTGACAATGTTCCTCTCAATTAACATTATTAGCCTGTGCTAGAGTGAACGATCTTATGAAAACGTCGATCAGTCTAGATTCAAGTTCGTTATTGACTAATTAAAAATATGAATATTGACTTCTAGAAAACTTCGTATGAATTCAAAAATTTTACATCAACATATTTTGAAGACTTATAGATTCGGCAATACAATTATTAAGTAGTGAAGCCTGTCAGATATCTTATATGACGATCAAACTTCCGAAAGAAGAATCTGATTTATTTTGTTAATAGTTTCACAATATTAAAAAGTAATGCTGATTTTTTATTTGAAATCATGTTTTGAAAGCGCGATTTCGCTAACACGAGAGGAAAAACAGGGCATGTTTCACTACGTCTTTTCAAGGTCAAATTTTTACTACTGATACAAGTCTATTTTAGACTTATAAATAATAAAACGGATATGATCTATAGTTACATACCAAAATCTCCCGATAGTGATGATGTATGATTAATGTCTCCCAGACTATCACACGTCTCCACTGAACTTGATCGATGATTTACATTATGATTGTTAATCGATTGATTTGAATTATTATTTGCTGTATTTGACAGAACATGTTGCTGCCAAGTCGACATGATTATCTACAATAAACATTTCGATATATTTAAAAGAAATTTAATTTTGTGATCATTGGAAAGCGAAATAGGCAAAATAAAAATTCAAATTATTTTTTCTTTTTTGTATTTTACATTAATAGAAATACTAACCTCTGGTCGTCTTACGATTGGTCTTCTTCTAAGCATGGTTTCATTTCAATACGTAACATGGACAATGAATAAACGACGAAAGAAAAAGACTTACATGAACTTTTTCGATGGATTAGGTAAATTAAAAAAAACAAGAACACGTGATCTTATACCCCCAAAAACCTATCATGTATTTTAAGTTTTAATTTTAAGTATTTTGAGTAGGAAAGAAAAATTTTATGAAAAAATGAATGCTTTCGTAGTACAAAAATACTCATGTTTTACTAAAGATAATTTAGCAGGGCAAAAGTGTCTTGCAATCAATGATTGATTATCAGTTGCTAACTACCTAAAAATCGGTTGTTTCATTTGACGTTAGTCATCCAACAAACTAACCAAACAAATAAGAAATCTGTAGATGTCACTATAATACAAATTTTATTAATGAGATGGGAAAAGTTTCGGGAAGAATGACTACAAGCAAGTAGCTACTTGAAGAATTATACACTTTAAACAATGTGTAAAAGTCTAATTATTATTTGATTTATTTGTAAGATGAACATTTTAAATCCGATTATCTTTTAGAAGATTCTCCAAAGACGATAATCATTTGCATATAATGTCAAACGTCATAATACAAAAAAAGTTTTTCTTTTTATCAATAATTTGATAAGATCATTTTCCCTAGTGCCATAAAATAGAAATCAATAAAAAAAATTACGAACTGAAATCAGTATTTTATTTGATTAATGAGAGTAAACAACTCAAAAATATCGAACATTTAAAAATTAATGTAATAACATTATAATCTATTCTACATTAGGCTCTTTCAACCCATCAAATTCTTGTAATTATATAGAAAGCAAAATTATGAATAGTCGTTTTTCGGGGCAATATTAGCATTATTTAAAAATTCTTGCAGCGACTAAAATAAATTCATGACATCACCAACGCAAGTATTTGTGACTAGAAAACGGTAGTAGCTGACACCACAACCGGAAGAAGAGAGCATTATAAAAAGATAAGAGAAATAAAAAAACATCCTCAGTGTCATCAAGCGTATTATATCACGATTTTTAAAACTCAAGCTGTTATTAAATGGGTACGACATATGCATTTGTCTGGTAAGATTTCTAAAGAACGTAAGCGGCTTTCGAAATAATATTCAACAATAATCAGGCATTGAAAATAATACTTGTTATTCATTTCATACGATGAATTCTCATATGAATTTATCTATACGCTTGTTTTTTTGTTGTTATTATGTATTAGTTTAATACTTTTCAGTCTAGTTCAACAATCAAATTCTAAACTATTATCAATGGAAGATCATTGAAGCAAAATAAGTGTATACATTAACACAACTTCAGCTTTCGAAAGATTAACCTACGCATTTGTATATATATATATATATATATATATGAGTACTGTAGGATTATTGTTTTTAGTAATCGATATAAATACTAGAGGTCTAACTTCTGGAATTCGTAATTGAGTTTTGATTAAGTTTTTTTTTATTTTCAATTTGTTTTGACGTCAGTGATATTATGTTTTCCTGAAGCACTATAAGAACATAGCTAGATAGACGTCAAGGTAAATCAATATATAAATATTTTTCATTGAAGTGGAAAAATGAATGTCGACATAAAATCTTTCAATTACCAAGGAAATAACAACTGAACCAGATTAGGATATTTTATTCATTATAATTTGTATTAAACTAGCTTTGTTCTCAAAATTAATATTCTTTCAAGACTTAATAATCAGATTAAACCTGCAACATACAGATCTGGAACAACAGACGACAGACAGAAAGAAAGAATGCTCTCCATTCACTGAGAATAAACCTACAGTTCATTGTTACGTGAAATTTCCATGCTAAACTTCTAAAGAAAAATGTCGAGTTAGATGATATATGCATGAAATGATATTGAAAATAAAAACTAGCTCAATAATTGCACACTTATTTCTATTCTTGAAACACTCAGACTAATAAGATGAGTATACTTGGCAAATATTGTCCAGTCTTTTTCTCTCTCGATAAATATCATTCCCTTCATATCCACCAATCAATCTAAGAAATTAATAAACAATCGACCTATGATTGGATTAAACATTAACGGAATACAGGACAAAGCAATCAACGGTTGTGTGCTCTAAGGCAAATGCATCTTGGCGTACAATACAAGTGAACTTTATGATCGCCTGCTGCCTTATCCGGGCTCAATTGACTTCCGACAAAAATATTCACTCATATTGACAAATGTCTCGGTGAATGCCGATTGGTAGCATATCGAGTTCTTCGTTTTTCTCGAACGTATATATAACTATATAGAAATCATTCAGAGCCGAATAGACATTCGCATATTCTTCAACAGGCCAATCGGCCATCGTAGTTTTGTATTACAAGATGTATCGTATTATTTTCTCAATGAAATCTTTCATGGTAAAAAAAATAGAAAAAGAAGAACAACAACGACAACGGGCTACATAGAACGACACAGGGTTTAACATTTCATTATTCGCCATAGATTTAGTTTCAAAATCGTGATGGCTCGCTGTAGTTTCTCATATTATTTCTCTTGTTCATTCATACATGCATGCAGACCCCTCTAGAGGAATTTGATCTAGAAAATGCAAAGAAAGCGGAAAGAAAAGCGAGACAGAAACTAGAGCAACACGAGAAGAATGCTGAAAAACAGAAAAAAGGAAAGAAAGAAAGAAGAGAAATGCGAGCAATATGAAAATGATAATTAAAATGATAAAAGAAAGCGACAGTCTTCCTTACTAAGCGAACATATCAAGAAGAACAAACGTAAACTATTTGTAGTCAAACAAGTGTTCAATGGAATTTTGTCTTGCGTCTCTCTTGTTTTCCGTCCGAATATTTAAGATTTGCTGTCTTCTGTCGTTTTATTCTTAATATAGTTTTCTACTCATGATTCGTTTTCCTTTAAGTAGAATAAAAGCCGATGACATGAACAAAGGTTAATTAGAAAACAAGAAAATGATGCATTATCCTACTCGTCATATATACATAAATATATGCGTACTTATGTATAGCTGTTTGTGTATGTACAAAAGCAAAACAAAAGTAATTTGATTATCTTTATGTATATCTTATATATTCTAATCTATTATTAGTAGTATATTCACCGTGGGAGGGGAGGAGTCGTTAACCTTTTAGCGGTTGAGCTTTGCCTGTCAGAGTTCACAGGTTTGCGCAAAATATTATATATTTCTTTACTTTGTAAATTAGACGTATGCATTCTAGCGAAAGGGAAGATACCGTCTGTTATTGACAATCATTAATTTGATGTTGAAGTGCTTGCCTCGGCTTACACACAGATACCTTATTGATATTTTTGAAACGTTTCCCCAACAGAATTCATGCTTCTTTCTCATGTATAACTATGGATTCATAGACGAGATTTTTTTTCTACGTATATAATAGTTTTTGGTTTTTCTTTTTTCTTTTGCTTTGCAAGATTCTCTCTATTTACTTATTATCAAAAACGACAAAGAACAACAAAGAAACTCAAATAATCTAAAACCTACTCAATCAAAGCTGATATGGATTACATCATATCGATCTTCTTTTGTTATAGAGCCATAGCATAAAAAGCACTCGAGAATTCTTCTTCTCTTTCTCCCTCTCTTTCTCTATTCTTTTTCTTCGTTTCTTTCCTTTCTCTATACTATTACATTGTTTCCGATTTTAGAGCATTGGTAGTAAGTGGTAAACCAGTTTCATTATCATCACTTCTATTTACGCTACTCTTTTGAATAGGTCTACTAGTCGTGCATGTTCCCATATCTGCATACATTTTAGTTTCCATTTTTTTTTTTTGTGATTTTAAATAAATATATAATGAGCAATTCCCAAACGAATTCTTTTCTGCTGGATTTTATAATTGAGTTTTAGATGAATAAAAGTTTCAGTTGTTTTGTCTTTTTTTGTTATTTCTAGATAGAATTTCTTTTAAAGGCATGAGTGATTTGTTTAATATACGTTCATTCGTGGGAAATCAAGTTGATAAACTTTCATCACCAAAAAATATTCTCGTGGATAAATTTCGGCAAACAGTTGATAACATTAAATTACCATTCTCAACAGGATCTTCAACAACAACAACAAATAATAGCCATGACCGCGTTGATGAATTAACAACTCAAGACTCATTGTGTATTATACGTCCGTCGGAATCTTCATCAAATTCATCTGTATCATCAAACGAACATATTATCAATCATTTACCTATTTCACGTAAGTCAATACCAAATTCAAATCAATCGATACCACCCAATTCAAAAACTATTTCAAATATCTTACCAACATCATCACCACTATCATCACCAAAATTACTAACAAATTTTAAAATTTTAACTGATCGTTTTACACATCGTCAATCTATACTTCGTCGTCATGTTTCAGAATCGAATCAAATTGATGAAACAGGAATGAAAGATAATGAGGACAAGTCGTTGTCACAGCCTATCTATCATAATAATCCTCCGGTGGATGCAAATTTCTCATTAGAAAATAATCATGACACGAACAAATTAACTGATGCAACAACAAAATTTATAGGCCGATCACGTTCTCTTATTCGACAATCAACAGATACGACATGCACTTTTCCAATACGAAATCCTATGCGTCGAATGGAATCTATTGAAACAGTTGAAATACCTGGTTTAAATGGTGTTAAATCTATACGTTATTTAAATGATAATCTTGGTAAATTACAACCAGATCTCTATATGAAACAAACATCACAGAGTGATCCAACATACGGTTGTGGTAAAATAACATTTACAGTTTTCTATAATCAACAAATAACATCGTTAATAGTTACAGTTCTATCGATTGAAAACTTACCATATAGAGATTTGAATTCAAAAATTTTACCAGATCCATTTATTAAAATTGTTTTGTTACCAGATCGTAGAAAAAAATTTCAAACGAAAGTTCATAAACGAGCACAATCCATAGAGATCAATGAAACATTTCAATTTCAAATTAGCTATGAAGAACTGCGTCGAAGAATATTATTATTGTCTGTCTATGATTTTGGTCGATCAACGAAAAGAAAATTGATTGGAACTGTGAAAATCGATGACGTTTCGATAATGCCTGAAATAGCATCAAACGATGTGACATGTATAAGAAGTATTGTTCCGGGCACCGAGGTAGGTCGTTTCATGACCAAAGCATTTTCGATATCCGTTTTTATTTTTATCTTTTCTGATTGAATATAACAAAAAAAAATAGGCTCCGGAAATTAAACCATGAGTATAAAAGTACCAGCAGTAATACAAAGTAGTCGAAGCAGGTTTTTTCCGATTTTTATCGATGCACATATCCGCGCGTAAATGTCAGATGGAAAAATCAAAAAAAAAAGGAAGCCCATAAATGAGTTTTTGTTGTTAATCGAAATTTATCAACTAAGCTGATTGAGAATTGAATTTCGCGATACCTATGACCTGCAGCGTAAATGTCAATAAGCATATTAGTCTTCTTATCTAGTTTCCTTGTGAAAAACAAAGCGTTTATATCAATGTTCGCTCTTTCACTTAGTACTCGTGACATTATTGATTAGACAGAAAACATGAAACGTAATGATGAAGAAAACAAGAATTTAGAGCAAAAAATTTGATTCGCTTGCCATAACTAAATTAAATTTTCTAATAGTATGAGAAATAATAATAATAATAATAATAATAATAATAATAATAATAATAATAATAAAAATAAGACTAATGTTCATAACGACATTGTCTCGGAATCAGCAAGCTAGTTCATTCATTATAAAACACAAGAACGTTCGAGGCAATGCAAATTCTATTGAGAATTGTTTGATATAGAAAGAGCAGTATAACATGCAATACTAATCGACCAATCTGATAGTAAGCGTAAAAGCAAAAAATAGTACCCGTTAGCACAATACAAGGCTTGCACATTTATTCCTTATACGACAAAGAAAAACATTCACACTCCACTCTTTTAAATTAATGAAGTTTATCATATGTGCAATAAGAATAATTACTTATGAAAATAAATAATTTTAGAGTAGACTCGTTTAAAATATTTTCTAGGAAAATCTGTTCATTATTATATTGAACAATTATTTTAAAATAAATAAATAAATATACCCATTAGAATCTTAAGTCTAGCGCGAGATAAACATATGTTCTTTTTATTGATGATATTTCACTATCGATTTTTTTCTTTCAGATAATATAGAAAAATCTTGAAAATACGATTGAACCTCTTGCATGTACTTAATCTAAAGACATTGTTAAGAAGTATATTTTCCGAAAAAGTACTAAGATATGTTTTTTTCAATAGAAATGTTATTAAGAGCTCGACATGTCTTTTGATCGTATGATTTATTTGCTTGTCGTTATAAAAATATGTTATTCAGGAACAAAAAAATATTTCTTGTTGAGTTAAATAGGAGAAAATTTTTATTCAAATATATCATTATAAATAATTCTTCTCACACGGAAAAGAATGCCACATTTACCTGGAAATTACAACCGATAAAAATTATTTCTGTCAAAAAAAGCTAAACTGAAAAACAATTTTTTTGTTTTCTTTCTCGTATTTTCCATTTTAAATTATTTACAAAACATTATTATGTTTCTCAAATAGGACATATGATCATTTTTAATAACTAAGAATAAAATATCTTTTGCACTATAAAATCTATCATGTTTCATAATCGGAGTTTTCTATTTTTAACATTTAGAGCGATCCTGATCTTGGCGAGCTTACAGTATCATTATGCTATTTACCAAATGCTAAACGCGTGACAGTTACATTAGTTAAAGCGAGTGCATTAAAACCAATGGATATAACTGGCAAATCAGATCCATATGTAAAAGTAATTTTATTAATTAATGGAAAAAAAATTCGAAAGAAAAAAACGTCTGTTCAATCAAATACACTTAATCCAACTTATAATGAAAGTCTTGAATTCGATATAGCCGTTGAATCACTTGAAGACACGGATCTTATATTTAAAGTAATCGATTATGATCGTGTCGGAGCAAATGAATTAATTGGTTGCGTTGGTATTGGTGTTCATTTTGATGGCATTAATTACGATCATTGGTATCAAATGATAGAACATCCGCGTGTACCAATAACAGAAAGTTATAATTTACGTGAAACAATACCAATAATTCCTTGCTCAAGTCCACGAACGCCTCATAAAACATTAAACTCAAACAACATTTAAGGAAAAAAAATAACTATATTAAAAGACATTTTTTCCGGTGATGTTTTTCTTTTTTTTGTACAAAGAAAATTTTATTATCTTTTTTTGTGTCTAATGAAAACAGAAATAAACACGAAGAACTTATTTTATGAAAACTCTTCATCATAATCAATAAAAGTTGATGGTTGCTGTTGTTGAGTTATGCCTGCGGGAATTTAATTAGCAAGATTCTGTTTGCAAAGTTTCTTTTTGTTCTATTGATATCGATGGGACTTCACTTTCATCGTCATGTACGGGTCGTTCTTTTGGTTTATCTTTCTATTAATAAATTTAAAACGAAAATAAAACTAAAAAGCAAAACGTCGGTTTCTATCTACTTGTAGCCGAGATAGATTATGAATAAGTAAACGTATCTGATCATTGATAATTTCTATTTCAAACGAAAACAACAAGAATAAAATACAACATTAATCCACTTTTAGTTATCTAAATATAAATTCCAGCAATCAATTAGATCTATTTACCAAATCAACAAAATAAGTCTGGAGAACTAACAGTAAATATTTACTATGGGAGCAAAGTGCCGAGAGAAGAAACAAAGATCTCGATAACGTCTACATAACAGCCTATATCTCTGACGATCATAAACTACAGACGAATGAATACGGGAAAAGTTTGCTTTTGATTAACTACATGCTTTTTTTTGTTACAAACCAAAAACAGAAGCGACTAATTTTACATATTATCTGAATGCAGTTAGAATCAATAATGAGCTTGCGGAGAAAAAAATGCTCTTAAATGTTGCAAACGTTCATTAAAGGCTATTCATCATTTCACAAGCTATCACTACAAGCATTTCACAAATTACTGCCATAGAACTCGCTATGTTTCATAAACAAGTCAAAACATTTTTCGAATGTACTCGCAGTTAATCTATCGAATATGCTCACTGTCTAATGTTTCAAGATTTTCTTTTATCATAGAGAAGCTTGTATTCACGCAAATTAATACGCCTACTGCATATATGATATAATTAATTGTTTTGAAAGAATTTTAATATGTAACTATTTTAAGGTATTATTCCCGGATAAGCAGGTTCACTGATAATGTCAAAATATTTAATTAATTAAGTCTCATGTGATATTCATTCGCGTCCGCATGCAACGATATTAATGAGAAGAACTTTCACGGAACACTCTTTAATCATGTATAGTGATAGAATCGGTCGCCCCCGCCCGCAGGCATGGTACATGCCATTCTACGATGCCTTTGGCATTTGTATTTAATTTGGCAGTGTAGGTTGGTCGTACAGACTAGAAGATATTTTTTTAATATTATATTTAATGAGCATATTTGAATAAATTTTACTGTTTGGCAAACAGCGTTCACAGAACGAAGTTTTGTGAAACTTTCTGAATTTCGACAAGGCAAATCTTTTAAGAACGATGACTAAATAGAAATGCGAATTTGAAATCAATTAGAAATTCAATCATCGTACAATTACTATTATCATTCTACAATCTAATAGATTCTTTTTTTTAATAGTATAATATGAAAGCGCAGGATTCCCAATAGAAATCCGAAATGAATCACATTCAAAACCTACAATATAAAAGAGCTAATCAATAAAAAGTAGCAAAAACAATACTATTTCTTGCTTGCATCTTATGATGAAATATATATTTCAATACAAAAAAGCAACATGAAAAATAACATTCATCTTAAGATCATTAATTTGACTCGACTTAAGACATATTTCTCAGAATTAATCTTCATGATCATATACATCTAATCAATAAGGAGAGAAAAACAAGAAAGATGAACTCTTTATAGATATGCCACAATAATGGCCACAAGAGCAAGCAGTGAAGTCAAAATGTTCGAAAAATAATTAATAATGAAATAAAGTCAACGTAGCAACATTATAAATTTACGACAAGAAAAAATGAAACTTGATTAATGAAGTTGATCAGTATAGGAGACAGAATAATTTATAGGTTCATGCAGAATATAAGTATTCGTGCTAGAATAAGACCAGAAAGTTTTCGAGCATGGCGTAATAAATAACTCTCGTATTTTTTCCTCTTCTTCAGATTAACATCACGCTACTGGAGTTTTCTTGGTGAAGTGAAAAACATAGTACTTAATCAAGGTCATAAGCATTTCGAATAGTGGAGCTTTGCTCAATATAATCAATATTTAGGAGGAAAAAATGTTTGAATTGTATTGTTTGATGACAAACTCAGAAGTTATTAAAGGTCTATTCATTACCAATGAAATATTAGAAATGGCACGATGTCAACAACAAACAATTCATGCCTGTTTAGGTTACTAAACTCACAGGAAAAGTAATGTGCTCGTATATTATTGTAACCAGCTTGCAATAACTGCACCTGAACATCATGCTGATGTACGCGTCCAACTATAAAAATAAATGTACAAGAATACGATTATTCTCGTAGAACTTTGGCGATGATTGCTGTAGTCGACGGAAATCATTTTTAATTACTGTGATTGATAATAACGTTTGATTTTCGACTTTCCAGGGTTATACAGGCCATGGTGAAAGATAATAACTAACTGTTCTTTTCATATTCATCAGAGACTCCAAATCTCAATCTTACTAGAGAAATAGTAAAATATGTGAATTTAGTTTCTATAAAAATAGATTCTCGCCTGCCGGATGATCTTTATCTTTATGTGAACCTTTGACATCAGCAAAATATTACCTCGAGCAATTTCATTGACCTGATAGGAACAAGATGTGATATTAAACAAGTTCTACTTGTTGATTAGTCATTCGGGGACGCTAAACCAAGTCTATTCATCCATATCTATCACCTCAATGTTCTAAACAGTTCTATGTTTTTGTTGGTCGTCAACTAAAAGAATCGATTCTGTATAAGGATCTGAGGAATCATCGAAATAAAGCAAAATAAATAATGAAACAATTTGCTCCCCGGTATTTATGGTTATCAAAAAAAAATAATATTTATTTTATTAATTGTTTTTACATAATCTCGCTTTGATGGTAATTATTGAGCGGTATAGTTTTAAATTATTTTGTGCATTAGGCAAGAAATAAATGTAAATGATTTTCGTTGTATTTGTTTTCTTTGAATAGACTTAAAAAAAAAGCAGTAGAATTTCAATTTCAATTTATCGGCTTATACATACTCAGTCGCTAATGTTGTAAACGGTTTTGGTCCACAAATACAGACAAGTCTCTGAGTCTCGCTATCTTTCTGAGGTAATGGTGGTAGTAATCGTCGAAGTAGTTCGCCTTTGATATAGCCTGTTTCGCCTGTCCATTCAGGTTCCGGCTGAGAAAGTATATGATGTATTGTAAATCTGTGAATAAAATTAAGATTTGTTCGAAATTAAAAGACAACGTTTGAATGCATAAGTATAACTGATATGATTTTCATAATTTGGCGTTATTGAAGTTAATTGTGAGTAGTCCATAAACAAAATGTCTCTGACTTAAGTGAAAATTGTTTTATGTTAATATCGAAACCAATTTTTGTACGTTACCAACTGTCTGTATCTGATTTTCAAAAGTAATTTTCTCTCTCGATATCGAAATAGTCTCTGAAATATTAATTCCTCTTATAGTAGTGAAGGCAGAAGAAATTACTTTCAAGAAAAGCAAATAATAAACGATCATTTTTACTCACTTATATTGCTTTGATATTGCATCTAATTTTTCTCGGCATAGAATATCTTTTTCCGTTTTGTTATAAAATAATACAAATGCATCTATATTTTTGCCAACGTTAATTTGCGAAATTGCATAGTTAAGAATTCGCACCATTGGCGTTAAACCAGTACCAGCTGCGACAAGAATAAGTGTTTCACATGAATCAATTCTATGAACATCAAACGTGCCTTCGTACGAACTCATTTCGATAGGATCACCTTTTAGGAAAAAAACCTGTTTCAATAAGAAAGCTTTTGTCATAAATTTACATACCGATAAGTAGCTTTTTTAAACTTGAAGTCATAGCTCCATCTGGATAATGTTTAATGAGTAATTCAACTGTAGATTCCGATGATGAATTTCCTTCATTATTTAAACTTCTTACGACTGTGTAAGGTTTAACAACAATTAGACCTGAATGAAATACGAATGATAGAATGTAAATAACGAAAGACAAACTTAATGCAAACCCTCGTTTGCTTGTCTCAGTCGAACATGATAACCGACGGGTGGAAACATGAAGATATGAGACGGCAAGGAGAATGTATACCAATCTGTGTCATGTGTTACTGGAGTTCGTTGAATGAGAGTAGCAGTAAAGTATATGGGTTCTAAACGATTAAAAAACAGTAGATTATTCAAATATGTGCTATTGAAAAAGAAATAGTTTAGTATGCAACATGAATTACAGAAAGGGCAGAACTCTTTCAAAGATAGAGTTCAAAAACGCTTGGTCAAATAGGACATTGTGCGCAGGACTCTGCCAACGATAGGATAAGAATGTACAATTTCAATGTACAGAGTTTTCATGTCACAGTGACTGCGAGTATTGATGGAACTAGTGACTCTAAGGCAGTGACTCATTATTATGAATTTCAGAATGTTCATTAACAGTTGATATTCCCTGCGGAATATCATATTAATATATTGCACTGATGGTGTCATGAGTAAAACAAATTTCTACTATTTGAACTGAGCTAAATGGCATCTATTCAAATACAATAATACTTCTGTCATCAGAGCACCGTTACAAACTAACTCTTCAGATGCATTACCTTTTCTGCTGTACGACATGACTTCGTTTTTGGTTACACAAATTCGTTAATTAAATCTCGTTTAATCAGAGGTAAATCAACTCGCATCGAGATGCTAAGATTTTATTTCTAATCATGGCTACTTTGTTTTAATCTCCACGATGATTTTTTTTATCATAAACTACTTTACATAACAGAATTTGTTGTATCCACTGCGCTACTTGAACGATAAACCAAATATTACTCAGCGGGGATTAGAAAATAAATTACTCGTGTTAAGAATCTGAAGGCGATGCTATTCGAGGTGTATACTCTACACTGTCGAATACACGAAGCTACTTATATATATATATATATATCGAGAGATTTTCTTTTATCTTCTAATCAATATAAATACCTTGATATAATAAAATGAATATCTACCCTCATTGAGATTAGGGACTAGAATTCAAAGGATACTAAAAATAATTTTCTATGATAAATAACTCTTAGTGAATCCAGCTGAGAATAGTTTTATATTCAAATAGATAGCATTCACTGACTAACAATAAGAATTCATCGGACAAAAATACGAATTAGTTTAATACAATTCACATCTGATGAAAGCACGTGTTTACCCTGACGAAAGTAAAAGAATTAATATCTAGAAAAAAAAATCTTTCATAGGAAAAACACCCGGAAACCAATTTGGAATATTTAATAATATCTTGTGTTCATTAGGTACCTGTATGAATACAGAGGCTGTAATTTTCTATTGGAATGACTTTTTCTTCCTTAGTTTGGAGAGTCTCAGCGAATATTGCATCGCATATGATTAGAATCATGTTAAACATACCAAAATCATGTATGGCAGCGATTGATAAATGATTTGGTAGAAATTTTCCAATGGATTTCCACATTTGATCAGTTTGCTTATTTAAATCAATTTCTATTTGACTACGATTATTCGAGGAAATACGAACTAAATAATCATCGTGTAGAAAACAAAGTCGGCTTACATTATTATCTTACCATCGAACTTGTTTGTTATGAATTCCAGTAATTCTAAATAAATAATTTCTTAACCGTGTCATGGATTTTCTTATGATTATAAAATTACCTATGGCTATGGTATGAACAAATCCATCGATGTATACGAGAACAAGAATTTCTTTTGAATTTTCAATATTAACAAAAATATTTTCTCTTGCCAACGAAGAACATGTAGTATAGATAAAGCATGTTAAACTTTTTGAAGTTGGCTGGCGAAAGTCAAACCGAAGACGGTTTATTACAGGTTTTGATTTGTTCGATGGTGCTTCTTTTTTACTAGTAACCAATCGACCAACAAGGCATTTTTCAAGCATCGAAGCAAAATTAACCTAAGAATAAATCAAAATTAACTCAATTTAATGATTTTGAAATTTTTTCAACTCAACCCATGAATGAATATCTTGGAAAAGTGTCGTTGCATCAATACCAGCACCTTTCATGATTTCATCAACGCCACCGGGATGATAGTCAAGATATGGAGTTATATTGTAAACATGTCCTTCAGAGAGAGAGAGAGAGAAAAAAATTATTTTAAAATTTTATAGAAAATTATTTTTCGTCTATACCAGAAATCGCAGTCCAACAGTCTGTTTTTGTATTATGTTTAGCTAATTCTTCTTCAGTAATAGTTAAAATTTTACCATTGGTTCCAGACAAATTTGGCGTATTACTCGTTTTTCTTATCCAATCCATCAAACCTAATTGAAACAAAGCTAAATAATTCATTATAAACCCATATTTATTTTACCATGCTTTGGAGCTAAAGCCACCTACAAGAATAAAAACGTTAGAATTGTTAGCAACAAACAAAAACAAAAGTAAAATATTACTTGAACTCGTGGCTTGTTTGTACTCGCAGTTTGTCCTGGTAATGAAAGATAATTCATGGTTGAAGAAACAGTGCCTATTTGATTTTGTTCTTTTATTTTAGTACCACAGATACCTTTGAAAATACAAGCGGAAATAATTTTTATAATAATAAAAAATGGCTTCTCTCGGCCGTTTATACTCACATTTCCATATGGAACACATTCTGTATTCAATACTCAAGACTAAATATGTGATCTGCTTTTTCTTCTAACATATATCCTCGATCTTTTTTTATTTGTAATTATGAAATAAATGTGCTGCATGAAGAAAATGCCATTGATGCAAGTTATTTGTTACATCCTGAGAAAAATTAGAAATAATGTTGGCACCAACTTTTTTATTTCTTTTTGTTTTTATCAATGAAATAAAAGAAGAGAAAAACAACATCATCACAAGAAGATTCACAGATTCGGAGAAAAAATTTAACAGTTAAGCGAACATGTTGTATATTTCATAAAAAAATGAATAGCGCTTTTCCTTCCAGTTGAATTCACCGATTTAATTATGCTCAACTTTTCTTGGAAGTTTTCACGACTATTATCTATTTAAATATTCGAGATAAATTTTTGAAAAATTCACTGCGCAAGATAAAACAGAAATCTTGGGTTTGACAGAATTTTATTGATAGGAATTCAATATGAAACTAATCAAGTACACACCTGAGTTTTGTTTTTCGGAGTTTGACAACGATATAAAATTATGCATGGATCGCATGTTTAACGTTCTCAACGCTCATCGTCAACATGAACACTTGGTGTGTGCAAAAGAACTTCACTTAAAATACTTTTGAAGAAGTACGCTTTATTTAAGCTAATATAATCCGTTCTATTCTTTGTTTTTGTTGATCAATGGGTTTCATTAAAGCATTCTGAAACATGTCTGTAGTCAAATATATTCTACTAAATATAAAGTCTCGATTGACATGATTCCTGTTTCTATCGATAACATTTATCAAATGAGCCTATTTCAATAATGCACTGAGCGGACATCAAAACAGAATTTCCGTTTATTAGACAATCAAAGGATAATTTAAGAGAGTGCTAAAGCAATCAGCTTTTTTTGCATATCAATAGACCATTTGCAAGTGAAGAATATTGTATTTTCTAAAATAAAAATAGCCTACTTAATGGGAAATTAAATGAAGAATATTTCATTAGATAAAATGTGTGCTTTTATGATAAAAAATGACAAAGGAACATTGAACTCCGTTTCATTGAGGTATCGTAGTCTACTACTTGCTCGTACTTCATTGAAAGTTACGATAGATTATACTTTGCTAATTGCTTTCGAAGCGGAAAACTCGATTAATCCTTAAATTAAATTTGAGAGTAAATAATATCCCTTTCAGATCAACTGGCTGTCTTTAATTCGATTTTAAAACTTAGTCTAAAATGCAAAAATCAATATAATCCTTTTATTTGCAAGTCAAATGGTCTATTTTTGAGCATATGATGAAGAAAAGTTCAGCAAAATGCGATTATATATGAGAGTTGGTCGTTCAGTAAAAGAATCTTTCATAAAGCAACTAAGTTTATTATGTTTGGTTTCTGCTTATTCTTTCAAGATTGACAAAAAACCATAAATAATCTCTGTGCGAATCATTTCACTTATTTTAATTGCTGGGAAATGAGGAGCTAATTATAGATTGATCGAGTTTGGCATAAACGATGAATCTGGACAACATGAGATTAAAAGATGCCTTCTAAGACTATATTTTCACATGAAGATTGTATGATGATATCCAACTGATTCAGATACATTATCGTTTTGTCAATAGATACGTTTCAAGTTGATATATCAATAGTATAGAGCTCCATTTCTGTTTTTACTGAAATCTTTTTCTACATCATAATACCCGAAAGAAAAACAATAATGATTAGTAACTATCTCTAGGGCTATTTCTTATTCAATCTAGGTTTTCCTATCAGAAATAACCTGCAAAAAGAAAATGAATAGAATATTCAACTTACAGGGTCTTCCTGGATGTCCTTATTCGCAAAGTTAATCAACTCATCGCACCATAGTTAATCGACTATCGAGGCACGCAGATATCCGAAATATTCTTACGAGGGAGGGTCACCGAGTGTTCAATCGCTTTTGTGCTGAAACTACTTACATTATGTAGCTTCCGATGAGTTATGAATGCGCTAAAAATATTTTGAACGGATAGCTTATTGTGACGAAACTACGCCATTTCTAAGGTATGAGCTTTGTGGAGTGCCTGCTCCGCCTCCCGCCAGGGACATTAAAAAAATTGATGTTCGAATTTTGGCTTGAAACTTTTCATAGAAAGACTCGCTAAGGAGAACAACTTCTTGTGAACGTTTCAGACCTTTCTACTATTCCTACCGTTAGATACGGGTATTATGAAAGTTGTACTATACATCGTTCAAATGAAGTAGCAGATTTAATGAAACAAATAAATGCAATGATCAAAAGCATTAAAAAGACACTACTCTCGTTGAGACGTATCGCTACATAAAATTTCAAGTTCAAATTCGAAAATCAATTTTCGAATGTTCCTGAAGGGGACTAAGGCAATAATTAAGAAATACAATAAAAATGGACTATTTTCGTAACCATAAGCTATCCGCGCAAAATATTTTTAGCGTATTCATAACACCTTGGGAGCTACACAATCTAGATAGTCTCAACGCAAAAGCAATTGAACACTTGGTGGCCCTCCCTTGTCAGTATATTTCATTTTTTTGAACTCAACTCCAAGATGATTTTCTTTAAACACTCATCAAATTATTTTAAAGATTTTTTATTCCATTAGCATCTTTTGTCTTAGCACTTTCATTCATTGATAAGAAAACCGTCTCATCAAAATAAAATTTTTTAAGAAAAATTTCTAACAAGCTGAAGTGCTAGGTCTCTGAATGTCTTTTTCTGGTTGACTATTAATGGAAATACTCATCAAATAAGAGTAACGGACGTCTTGAGGCCAATGATACTTGATGGCAAATGAAAAACAAAATTACATGATTTATGATTAAATACCTTTAATTTGCATCGATCGTTAGCAGTAACAACATTAACGTATATTGCCAAAATTTCTTTTGAAGTGTTTTTCTTAGATTGTTTTCGAGATCTCTTACATATTAAAAGGCGAAAATGATGGACGCTTTCATGTTGCTATTGTTGCTATTTTCTAATTTAAATTCGAGCTATAATAATTAACGTAAATGAATATCACGTCCTACGTTAATCAGCAATCATTTGTTCATTTTAGTTATACGGAACTTCGTACGGATAAAAAATCAATCGTCATTTTTGATATTTGAACGCGCATTCAGATCAAAATAAGAATACAATTAAAAGACTTGCAAAAAAAACTAAAGCATTCGCAGCGTTTATTTAGTATTAAAAGTTTTAGATAACATTTCGATAAATGCATAGAATTTAAAAAGTCGATAATATCTCATTACGAAATTAATATTTCGCTTAACTTGATAAATCCTATTCAGTATAGGTCGATTTTTCACTGTATAAAGATTGAATTAACATGTAGGTTCAAATGTACTCCCGAGATTTTTCTATTTGCTATATAATTTTAGCTAAATTTCATAACAGATTTTCTAATATTCATCAAACAGATATTTCTTGTTTATGGAAATCTCAGGTATTTAACTGCTTTTTTCACTAGAATGATATCTCATAATATCTGCAAACATTTAACATCAAATATTGAAAACAGAAAGCTCGGATTATGGTAACTGAACATAGATCATAATAAACTTACTAATGGTAACTTGATAACGTTGATCTTGAGGATGAGCTCGATTGACAACAAAGATCACTATCGTTTCGAGATAATCTAAAACGAAAAGAAAAATGTAAGACGAAATTAGCAAAAGGCACGATGAGCCAGATCGACTTTCTCGTCTATATTACAACACACAATTCTATTTCACAAAAGGACGAAATTCAATCTTTCCGTTATATTTTTCTGGCTATAAATTATTTTTCATAGGAAAATTATCTAAGATGGAATTACATCGAAATATATACGCAAATAGTAATCTCCTGAATTTCTGTGCTCAATCGACATCAACACGAACAGAAAACAATTACTCAAATATGTAAATCACGATATTTTTAACTCTACGAAATGTTTCTTGTTATTGCATTGATGCTCAATATCTAAATAACTCATACAATATCAATGGGTCATATTTGAGATTCCCGAGTCTCGTGTGAATTCTTCTATAGAAATTCATCTAATCTTTCAGATAAAATAAAGCCTGAAGAATTATAAGCATCTAATCCATAGGTAATAGAATTTCTCATCTACCATTCAATTTAAATAACCATTGTCAATGGGTTTTTATTATTAGAATAAGTTTGCCGCCAAAGAAATATCGACTAATATCTTCGAAAGAAGATCCTATGAAGAATAATGAAAATAAAAAAAAACAATTTCGATTTATTATAATATAAAAATATTTTTATGGAAAAGAATTTGATTTTCGTTGTTTTTTAGATTTAAATATCGGTATACCACAAAATGTTCGATTCCTTTGACTAGAACTAGTTTCATCACTTTCATCATCCTCTTCATTACTAAAATTTGTATCAAAACAAAAACGACAAGCATAGTCATGTGCAGTAGGATAAACATGAATTTTTTTATTAATATTTAATTCGAATAATGTATGCAACTGATTTCGTAAGCGAAAAAGCCCTTCATATCGCTTTGTAAATTCAATAATAAGTGATGTTAATTTCGAATAAGTTTTTACTAATTTTCTAATGGATCGTCTAAATGTATCATTGGCTTCTAATACGGTATGATCATAAATAATAATACGTAAATGATTTAAATTCATTGAGTACGTATCATTGACATGGGATGGAATAAATGCTAAAAGATTTCGATGATTAATCATATTTTTCCCTAGAAAAGATAAAAATTAATTTTTCTTATAGAGAAAACTTAGAGCGTGCCTATTGTTAATGATTTCATTTGATTCCATTTGAATTGATCTGTATGTTGAGCAATATCTTTTAAAACAACAAGAAAACTTGAACGACTATCTGTTTGATTTTGTTCTAAAATAACCATTTTATCTAATATTCGAACATCATTGATTGTTAAGGATAATAATTGCTCAGTAACTAAACACAGTTGAACAACTGTTCGACATGACATTCGAATATTATTCATTATAATTGTTTGTATATTCGATTGAGATATGTTCGGTAAACTTCTTAATATATTTTCCATGTTCCACATTCCTGAGCCCATTTGATCAATTTTCCCATCGGTTATGATAAAATTGGTTACCAATGGAAAACTTGTCATTATTGTCATTAAACCACTAAGACTTAATTCGAATCTAGTTATCGACAAATTCCGTATGGAAGATATTAAATAAGGTACATTATAAATCGAACGGAGTATATAAGATTCAAATGATTGTGTTGCTTGATTTTTATCTGACCAGATTATATTCAAATCATTCAAAAGTTCTATTGATGTCGTTACACATTGTATATAATCAAGAGATATCAATTGACGTCCGGACCAATATTCATTTTTTACATGCGATGAATATTGATTTGTGCTTAATGCTGAATTCAATTGTAAATATTCCACAGGCAAATCAATTCGATTTGGTTCAATAAAATTTTTCATTTCTTTTAATTCACATATATTAATAAATAGAATTCGTTGATATTTCGCATAATCTATATTTGTATATAAACATACGGGACACATTCCATGTAAGTACGATAATTCCAGTGTTTGGAGATACAGACAAGAAAATAAATATTGATTAAATTCATTAACAAAATTGTAATCATTGTTTAACAAAAGAAATTTCAACGTTAGACTTTGTAAATGGCTTCTTGGTAAACGAGAAAATATCTCATGAGAATTGTGTTCATAATCAAACATTACTTTTAAATTGAGATTGATTAATCGTTCGAATCTATTGTTAAGAATATCTATTGAATAAAATGTTAACTGTAAAGAATCTAATTGATTTAAAGTATTTATAGAATTTAAATTTACGTGATCATTTGTTAAACATAAATGTTTTAATGTTAACGAACAAAAATTTAACGACTGTAACGTATTGCATATATATTCGTCATGAATTATTAATTGTTCAAGATGAAAAAATCGTTTTAGAGAAAACTCGTTATCATAAAGGATCTTTCGACAAGTTAAATCAAGTTCATCGATTGTTAATTGACGAATAGTTGATGCATTTAACATTAACAAACGACAAAAATAATAAAACAAATGATAATCAACAGTAGGTTTTAAATGAACACTCGTCCATAGATATGAACAATTCTGTATTAAATTTTGTATACGTTTCGATGTATCAAAACTATGATAAAGACGAACTAATTCAAGATGATCAAGTGTACGAAAAATTTTTATCAAAGCAACATCAGGCAATTCAGTCAGCGACATCTAAAAAAAAGAAATTATGATGCTATGAAAAGTGTAGGAGTGAAGTATCAAATGAATAAGACGGCGAGCTTTTCATTTTCATTCATTGACTATTCTCAATTATCCAAAACTAATAGTTAAAGCCTACCAAGCAACATCGATTACTCTATTCATTTCGTCGTTTAATGTTTCATAAACACACACGCACACATTTACTGTAATGGTTACAAAGAAACGAGAAAAGAAAAATTCACAATTATTATTTTACGTATATATATGTATATGTAAATAGACGAAATAGAACACAAAAATAAATATGGATTTATTTTCAAAAAAATCACACATAAGATTCATATATGTACTTATTTTCATAGGTTAAATATGTTAAAATTCGATCGTTTGTAGATGAATGTAAGGGTAGCTGTTTAATATCATCTGGAAATTGTTTAATATGTGTTTTAATCGATAGACGACAGAGAGATTTCAATGATCGACATGCATTTTCCTGTTGATAACGTATGATGGTGTCGAAAAAATTCAAAAATTCAATTTTTTTATTTTCTAATTTTTTATTTAAAAATTGAAATTGATCAGATTGCAGAAGAATTTTGATTTGCTGAGAATTAAATATTATTTCACCATTATCATAAAGTTTACGAAGAAATCTACTGAATAAATTTGTATCGTTTTCTTTTTGACAATCTTCCGCACTGAAACAAAAATAAAAGAAAAAAAAATTATTCATTTATTTATTTATAAATATTTTCATACTTAAGAGGCGATGATGGATATGGAAAGAGCATATCTTTTGAACGTGATTGAATAAAATAATCATGATGTTTAGAGAAAATAAAATAAATAGCAATGATTTCAAGAAAATAGCCAATCATTTTTTGTAGTGTAGCATTTATATTTGTTTTATTATTTGTTACATTTACAAATATATCGCGTAACCGGTATTGTAACAAGAAGCAAGCTAAAACAAAGTAAAAAATAAAATGAATTAAACCTTGACGATAAGTCGACGATCTATATTGTTCTATTGAAAATCGTGCTAAGAAAAAAAACGTGATTTGACTGGAAAATAATCCAGTGCAACAAGTTGTTTTTTCTTTCCGTAATTATATGAAATAAAGCAATAGACGCGAAAAACATTTTTTGTTTCTATCGATCATTGAAGTATTTAAGAAGTTCTCTTATGAATCTCTTCACTAGTCAATAAAAATAAGCAACCGTATAATAATGCGTAGTATTGAAATTGCCTGCGATGCCTGAGTATAAGTGTTCAAACAGAAAAATATACGTCATTAAGAAGTGACTAATGAAACACAAGAAAGTAATTTAACAATCTAAAAGTAATGGTTCATTGTACTCATTAATTATAGTTCTATTTTTAAATCATGATAGATGCATCTTTTTGAATGAAAAAAATTTTCGTCTCATTTTGTTTCCCCAAGGAAATTCTAAGGAGACATAGCACGTAAGCCACGACCACCAGTGCTCAATTGGCCTCACCGATTTGACTGATATTTTTACGGTAGATACCTACATCCAAGCTAGGAATAAACCCAAAGTTTTAACTCAAACGGATGAGCCGTTCTCGAGATATACCACTTGAAAGTATGAGTACTCAAGCAAAATCGGACGCTTCTATATTGCAGTGCTTTTCAGTATGTTTTCATTTTCTCCCAAGTTATAAGAGATATAGTTGAGATTCTTTCACCAAAGATACTATTGATTATGGGCTATCTTTTGGTACCCACAAAAAGTACCACATCCAGGAATAAATTTTAATTGCCACTATATTTCATTTTCAGAAAGCATGCTCACGTATTTTAGGCAACTTAGTCGGATCAGTGAGATCGTATCCACTGAAACTAGTCTCATTTGAAAGAGCACATCAAAATGTATGGAATGATGTTCTCAAAAGTTTGGCACATTAAATTTTGGAAAAGTCTTAACGTTTTCATCAAAAGTTCCCATCTGTAAAAAATTGACTTATCCGATATTTTTATTGTTTCATCACTAGCAGCTAGCGTTTTTTCGAGAAACTAACTTCATAGTTTGATAGTACTTAACAATTTTTCTGCAGATTCATATACGAACATCTTGCGTTGCATCTTTTGTTAAAAGAGTTTCTTGCACAATGATGATGCTTTTCTCAAGTTCTTCTAAATAAAGATTTTATATTCTTTTTTTCCCACTTTCTCATTCGTATTTGAATAGAAAACAGAAATTACTTCAAAATCAAGTACGTAGCGTAATAGAGCGTGCACTTCTCTATGATCGTACACACTAGAAACTGAATTGTGATAAATTAAAAAAGGTAGAATTAGAAATTTGTAAAACTATCAAAAACAGAAGTAAATAACTAAAATGTTTTGCTAATGATTAATTTTTTGAAACGGTGACAAATGCTGCTGTTTCTGGAGCCGTTCATTCTCTCTATATTGACCTATTCATATGAGCAACTTATTTGTTTTGCTAGTATCACGATTCTTCTCGATTTCGCTTTCATTGAAATCAACGGCAGAAAAACGGTTCAATTTTGTTCGCCTGTCGATTTTTAAAGTTCTATCACTGACTACATTTCCATGCGATGCATTGTACAAAGACGATCACCGTATGGAAATTATTCAAGATGTTCAATCGCATAAAATTGTGCAATACGATTGTATGAGGATGATTTTATTTAACTCTTCTTAACTATACGGAAAGAATCATTGTGATCTAATTATATGTGAGCAATGACCAGTGCCTCTCCATCTTATACCAAATCGATATCTACACAAGCAACCGAAAACGTTCATAGATAGTAAAAATAAATAACACGAAAGCTTGAATTGTATTATGACGTTTCAAGATAAATGAAGACGCTGACACCTTATCCTTTGCGAGAAAGGTTTTTCTAATATCAATAAAACGTGTTGATCGATCAAGAATTAAACTGCATTCAGAAATTTCTTATGGTCCTTAGTTTAATCTGTGAATAACACAAACTTGTACTTAATAAAACACCATACTATTCTTTAAATTAACTAATTATACAGCGTCCGACAATCAATTGTTAAAGCCAGAAGAAATATTACACAAAAGGTTCGACGAAGGATCAGTTATTTTAGCTTCTTTGACACGGTTAAGAACTACAAGAACCTATTTTATCATGTAGAGAATATTCACTCGATCACTACATCAGGCGTTCGACAATAGGTATATTTATTGTGTAGATTTAAATAAACAGATGCCAACAGAATCTCGTGAATAAAACAGACTTCATCGTAAAAAGAGAATAAGATGCCAATTGAGATCCTGTCCTATGAAGGAAATGATACACGTTTACAATTACAAAAACTCGCATGTTCAATTATATTAGGATGTGGGTGTTAGAGTCCTGCAGGTCAACCTTGTCCTACCCTACCCTACCCTGCAGGGCAGGGTATGGCTAGGGTACAAAACTCGTAGGGCAGGGCAGAGTTAGGGTATAAAGCTCGTAGGGCAGGGTAGGGTAAGGTTACAAAAAAAATATTTAGGGTATAAGTAGGGTGTAGCTCATACAAATAAAAATTTTATAGAGTAGAACTTGATATATATTTCTGACATCTTTTTGATCAAAAACAGTGTAAAGAGTGATATCATAATCTAAATCGAATGGGTAGAATAACAACGAACGGAAAACAATGGCCTATTTTTTAGTACTATTTTTACATAAGCTGACGCGTTCAGTCACCTTTGATTATTTGTCTAGTAAATGTGCATGTAAATGTAATAAAAAATATCTTCGAAATCATCTCGACATGAACGTATTGTTAGTACAAACGGGCGAGTTTTGGAAGAGAGAAGGCAAAATTTAAGTGGTGATGTTGTAAATGACATTTTACTTTTAAGAAACTTTCGAAATATTTATTAGTGCGGTGCGAAGCACAGCATTTATGTAGTCCTGCGCGAGTTTTCTTTCTTTGTTCCTTTTTTTTAAACTCGACGTCCAGATCATATATTGCTAACCTGTGGCGCGATGATCTAGACAACCGAACATCAGAAAAAAAAACTGGTTAAAACGTGAAGTGAAAGAATCGAGATAATAGATGTACCATTTTTTTCAAAAATCTTTATAGCTACTTCCGTTGACTCGCAAATTGATTCCCGAAAAGAGGATTTTGGTCAAATTTTATTTTGAGATAATTAAAACGAAAATCAAAACGCTAAAAGTTAGGCACTTTTATATCAACATTTATAAATGAATCCTATTCTAACAAATCAAACATATAAATAATAAAGTAGAGTCCTCGATAACAGATAATATGTACTTGTTTTCAAGATCGATCTCTAAGCTTTCAAAGAGTCTCTATCGATGTCTCACTTCAAATGGCTTCTCTGATTCATTTACACTGCAGCATCACTTA
Organism: Rotaria socialis; assembly: GCA_905331475.1. Taxonomy (NCBI): domain Eukaryota; kingdom Metazoa; phylum Rotifera; class Eurotatoria; order Philodinida; family Philodinidae; genus Rotaria; species Rotaria socialis. The sequence goes on along the minus strand of CAJNYU010000716.1, from coordinate 27,418 downwards.
ATTCTTATTAATCATTATATTGACTTTATCTTTAAAAAAATAATATCATACATTATCTTTCTCAATTGCTAGCTCTTTTTTTTTTAATTCTAGATCCTATTCGTCAC
>CAJNYU010000716.1:0-26841 GCA_905331475.1 Rotaria socialis | reverse complement strand
AAAAATTGTTAAGTACTATCAAACTATGAAGTTAGTTTCTCGAAAAAACGCTAGCTGCTAGTGATGAAACAATAAAAATATCGGATAAGTCAATTTTTTACAGATGGGAACTTTTGATGAAAACGTTAAGACTTTTCCAAAATTTAATGTGCCAAACTTTTGAGAACATCATTCCATACATTTTGATGTGCTCTTTCAAATGAGACTAGTTTCAGTGGATACGATCTCACTGATCCGACTAAGTTGCCTAAAATACGTGAGCATGCTTTCTGAAAATGAAATATAGTGGCAATTAAAATTTATTCCTGGATGTGGTACTTTTTGTGGGTACCAAAAGATAGCCCATAATCAATAGTATCTTTGGTGAAAGAATCTCAACTATATCTCTTATAACTTGGGAGAAAATGAAAACATACTGAAAAGCACTGCAATATAGAAGCGTCCGATTTTGCTTGAGTACTCATACTTTCAAGTGGTATATCTCGAGAACGGCTCATCCGTTTGAGTTAAAACTTTGGGTTTATTCCTAGCTTGGATGTAGGCATCTATCGTAAAAATATCAGTCAAATCGGTGAGGCCAATTGAGCACTGGCGGTCGTGGCTTACGTGCAATGCCTCTTAGGGATCGTAACTATGTAATATCTAAGGAAGTATACCTTTTAATTTCAGAATTGGTTACTTAGTGGGGAAACAATTATCAAAATGCTTCGAAAAACGAGAAAAATCTTAGAAAAGTATGGTAATAATTGTAATCTATTTTGAGACTGTGGTTCCTGTGCACGTGGATCTTGTATGATAAAAATATTCGATAGGATTCCGTTAAATAATAGTAAAGTCAAAAGTCGCTAAGTTTTTTGTTCTTTTTTGGCAAATATCTCTTTTGGGATAGTAATGCGATGCAAATTATTGGTAAAAACGAAGCAAGAATGAAAGAAATGGCGTGACTGTGTAATGAAAACAAAAAAGAAAAAGAAATATCTACTTGCCAAGTTCGAGTAAAACGTCAACATCAAATTCATTCCAAATAAAATTAGTATAATTATTAAAGAGAGATTGATAATTCGAACGATTTATCGGCGGTGGTGAATATTCAAAAAATGATTTCGATATTTTGCCATTGGTCACAAACAATCTATGTAATGATTGATATAGATCTTTAGTTCTAGTGTCAGTTCGATTTGGAGTTAATTTTTGACATAGAATATAAAGAAGATATTGATCAATAACTGTATTACCGAATTGATCATAGCCATTCGCTGGAAATGTATTAGGATTTGTTGTATTTGTCGGTGTTGTCACTTGTAATTTTAAACGTGATGAAAACGAATCATTTAGTGTTGTATCAATATATTCAAGCATATTTGGTTGATGATCCGATCGACAAAGACGTGGCCGACTAGCGGTACTACTTCTCGATGACATTTTTTTGTTTTGACTAAAATCTAAACCTGAAAATAAATGATTTTAAAAAATAGAAACAAACAAATAAAATGATTTGTTTGTACCTCTGTATTTTCTTTTGCTTTAATAAAATGTTGACTGAAATTATTCGTTTAATACATAAGAAGAGTGAGTCTGCTTCTTTTCTTAAAGAGCAGTTGATTGTGACTGCGTGTTTTGATTAAGTTAACATTTCTTTCGCATAAAAATATGATAATAGTTAACCAGAGAGAGAAAAAAAAACTATAAAAATATAAAAATCAATAAATAGTGTATATAAGACGGGAATAAAAACAGATGAATTCGAAATCAGTAAAAAGAAAATACTGTCTTTTTCTCATTTGACGGCTCTCTTCAAAAAGGCTATTTCTCAGTGGAATATGAAATAGCAGTCGTTGTATGGTGTCATCAATTGGAAAGCAAAAGAATAATGCCAACAAACGAAGATGAATAATACACCGTAGCAGTCTCATTTCTTTCTCTTATATGAAGTTTTTCTTGTTCCCTGTCTGTCTTTCATCTCGCTCTCGCTCTCTCTCTCTCGCTCGTTTTTTTTTTGTTCCAGAGAGTATTCCCGAACGATGGCAAAGATGATGACAGAAATGAAAAAAAAACAGGAGAAAATAGAAAAGAAAAGGATTGGGTTTCAACAAACTAATTGGCTAGTGATACCCGCTGGGGCACTCTCATTCACTCACCAGTTCGATAACAACGATTCCATGAGTTCTTATTTCTTGCTTGATGTAAACAACGTTTTTCTTCTCTTCTAGTCCGCATGCTGTTTAAAATTTGCGATACTGGTTTACAATTAAACATTGGATAACATAATCCGGCATCTATTTTCAATAATCATTTCTTATTGATCATCTAAATTACTTTTAAATATCGTATTTATGATTATTTAATGAGAACTTGCGTTGATGCAGAACTTGCATTCTATTGAAATTCTCATGAGATGAGTATTCAACACATATATACAGAAAGTTCAAATAGAATAAAAAATATAATTAAGATACCAAATAATCTACAGTAATGATTAATGTGATAAATATCATGCTGCATGGTACGCTAGCTTCAATTGATACAGGATATATTGTTTTTGTTTGATAATATTCAAGTAAATCATGTGTTTTAGATTAACGTTTGAATATGTTATTTTGACATATGGAGTAATTAGCTTTATATATAAACACATAGCTATATAATTTAATGTATCATCGAAATGATTAAAACCATCTGATAGGAATTCTGATCTTCTTCTATTAGAACCATATATCAATATATATCATTCTCATTTAAACAATGCACGTCAATACATTGTGATTGATGTAGAACCAACGCGAGGATATAAGCGTCTCCAAGAGATTTCGTTGTTCGTTTAGTCTTAAGTGATAATGACATAAATCTTAGATTTGTAAAGATATTATACAGAAACCTGTCTGGTCTGTTTTAGCGTGGTTTTTTGTTTTTTCTCTCTGTCTAAAATATGATACAAGCTAGGGAGTTTGATATTTAATACTCGAAACAAAACAAAAAAACGAAAGGAAAATCAAACGTATTGAAGGTTATTATTGAAGTATTTTGTTCTTTTCTCTCCTGATGAAATAAGCAATGAACAAACACAAAACAAAAGAATAAAGCGAGCACCAGTAGACAAACAAACAAACAGAAATAAAAGAGAAAAGTTTTTTTGTTTTTTCATTTAATCACTGTTCCACGTAAGATAAATTAAGTAGTTTTTCTTTTTCTTCTTTTCAACTTTGTTCGATCAAGTAAGGCAATAGGATGCAGAAGAAACACATGTTATGCATCTCTTAGAGAACGTCAAAAACAAACAAATAATATTATCACTTGAGATCAACATGCACACACACGGATAGGAGAAGAACGAGAATTATGCGGAGAAAGCCAAAAACACAAAATGAAGATAATAATGCCATTCGACTACAAAACACACGCACAAACAAATAAAAACGATTGTTTGCAAAAAAAAAGGTACAAATATGCTTGGAGATAGAAGACAAAAACACGAGAAAAGTTCTAAAAATCATCAATTGATTATGAACAAAAACAAAACCTTAAGAAGAACTCGCTCTTTCTCTCTCATGCACAAATAGAGAGAGAGAGAGTGAGAGAGAATAGGCACAGTACATAAAACGAAGAAAAGAAAAATTTTAGTGTCATTTGAAATATAATTATTAATAAAGAAAAAAAAGATCGAATAATTATATAGAAGAATATAAAGAAAAAAAAATACTTTTTCTTTTTTTCGTTTATTTCGTTTTTCTTCTTCATTTTTATTAGTTGCACATGAATATCTTCCTTTGTTTTAAACAGGCACGCTTCCAATCATAACTTTCGATACAAAATTAACAATAGCTGTTGACGGTTGTGTTCGATCGATTTCAGCAAATATATGACATTCATTTTCGGGTTGATTCGATCGATTATTTCCATTGATTTTTTTCGAAACAAAACCAAAACATCTAGATCAAAAGTAAAATTTTCATTTTGTTTATGACAATAGTTTTCAAGTCTTTTACTTTGCTTTAGGTAACATTTCTAAATCTGGAAATTGATATATCCAATAACGATCAGTTTCATAATCAACACCACAATATGTGACATATTCTTTAGGAAAATGACGTCGAGAAAATAATCTAAATAATTCAATGTCTCTTGAAGAATTTGTCGTAAAAAAAAAGAAAATCTCGTAGTTTACTTTTTCTTTGTATCGGTTAATGTGATACCAGTATTTGAAACTTTAAAATGAACAATAGTTGCTTGTAGACGATCGAAATTTTCAAATGTAGCACGTAATGCTTTATTGACGGCCATTTGACCAGATAAGGATTCAACATCAACATTATTTAAATAAACAACGTTACAAGCTAAGATTTATTTCAAGAAAAAAAAATGACAACAGTTAATTTATTTCAAGAAAAAAAGAATTTCTATAAAAATATTTTACCAGCTCCTTTTTCAAGTAAATCTTTTACAGACATTTTTTTCAATGTTTCATGTTGTTGTTGTTGTTGTTGTTGTTGCTGTTGATTTGATACAGACCGATAGTCTTCAGTTATATCAAAAGTCGGTAAAACTAATTTTATTGGTAAGGCAAGTGGAGTTATTGAATGTTGATAGACTAAAACTGATAGATTGGCTAAAAACAAAAGAGAAAACTTCATCAATATTTTTTGATTTATTCGAGTATATTTCAAAACAACTGAGTTCATCAATTCATGTGACTTTTTAAAAATAGAACATTCCGGCTCATGTGAAAAAAAGCACATGCTAATTTATGGGTACGTTGTAATCTTAATACCTTAAAATCTGTTTTTCTTTTTATCCTTTATTAAGATTAATTTTTACAAGAAGAATTATCTTGAAAATTTGAATAACTCGTTGCGACTAGGTCTGTACGACCAGATTAGCATTGAAATTCAATCTGATGCTTTAGGTTTATTTTGTACGAAAATCAATTGATACTTAGTTGTCATCTTCGGGTTAGAAGTACTTTAATCTTTTCTTTTTATTGTGCATATATTGTCGTTCGAACCTATCGAACCAGTAGATAATTTGAATTTTGTTTTCCTATAAATCAAACTAGACGAGCTGGAATGGTCTCGTTTACACCAGATTACATTTCTAAGTCTTCTATATTTGTAGGAAAATTTTGAGCTCGATGTTTAAGTCTCGCTGACAACGGTACAAATGGAGCATATTACTTTTGTTTTATTCTTTGAAAACATTCTGACTATGATTGCAAAAAATTTGTTGTAAATTAATATTCTCTTTCATAGAATTTCTATTTCACGCACACATGTCATCATAGGGTCAATGCGAATATAAGTTTCAAAAAAGAAAAACAAGCTTTTTTTTATGTGCATCGAATATTGTCAACAAAAAAGCTGTGACAATAGACATTTTTCATATAATGTTTAACCAATTTTCTTGTTTAACAAAGCATTAACAGGAGTACGAGGCTTTGCATGAGTTAGTCCATTTTAAAGGATATTTCATGTAGCAAAATCATGTTAGTCATCTGCGGCGCATACACCAATTAGAAGTAATGATTTCTTTTTGTGTAACTTGATTCATGCATGAAAGCAAATAGAAAAAAATTGGTCTCAATGCGTGGGTTTGTCGGGCATGTTTTTCCGTAATAAAAAGTCCTTCATATAAAAGTAAAAACAATAATCTTCAGCTAAGCTATAGGCATTGATTACGTGATAGATTGAACGAGTGATAAATTTACTATAGTTCTCCTAGCAACAATCTCAGAGTAAATGGATAATTTTCGCACATCACGTTCACATCGATAAAGTATCAAATTAAGAATAAAGCTTTATGTGAAGTTTTATTAGACACGTTTTGATTTTATGAGATATTCTCCTAGTATCTAATGTTGAGAATACAGGAAACTAGTTTAATTGTGCTATTCGTAATATGAAACAGATAATTAACTAAATCAATTTTGATATTATTTTTTATTGGTTTTCACTGAAAAACATGTTCCACAAATTCAAGGTTTCTCGTTAGCTTTTCCTTGCCTCTAACTTATTCCATGCATAAATCAGAGCATACCAAAAAAAAGCCTTAAATAGAATAGCTCAGGGCATTTTCAGTCCTCTTTTTAATGCTTTATTGAACAAGAAAATTGCTTAAAAACTTAATGAAAAATTTGCATTCTCCTTCTTCTTTTTCTACTGACAATATCCGACGTTATAGATTAAAAAAACACCGCTATTTAACTTCATAGCCGATTTGACCATGAAAAATAAATAACACTTCAACTCTAAGGAATGGAACAATCAGAGTGTCAACAAGAATCAAGGAGCTGAATAGATTAACATGAAGTTTTTTTTTTACTAATATACTTAAATTCTATATCATAGAATCTATTGAAAATGGTATTAATGGCGTCTATATATATCTTTTTTTTCTTTTCTTTTTTTAGATAAAGACAAAAGAAAATCATCTAATATTGAAATTAGACATTCATTACATAAATTATTTGTGGCCAGACTTTGAAATAATACAAGTGCGAGATCTACTCATAGCATCTGAGGCTTATTTTATTTAATAAAAAGAGCTACCTTCAAGTTAAATTGATGACCTATATTCTTCAAACCCAACCCAACGAGATTTTGTTATACATAACCTATTTATTAAAATTTCAAGTCATTTCAGCCTAATGATAATTCCGACGTAAAATAATATGAAACTATTAAGTTCAATGTACATACACATGCTTCAAAAGAAACAAATATACAACAACAAACAGTGACATTATCTATATATCATAGTTTTGTCTGCATCCTACTGGATTAGATTTTTTTTCACTATCATATTCTCTATCAAAGGCTTACATTTTCAAATAAACGCAGTTAAATCTATTGAATTCGATACAAATGTCTAAGTAAACTATTAGTTTAGAAGTTAGATCTTTCGAATACTATCCTTTTGAGATAGTTATTAAAATTTGTTATAAACTATGTAGACAACATTTTAAAAGTTAAACATAATTCTATTCATTAATTGTACTAGACCATTGTGTAAGAAGAAATTTTGTTTACATACGATTCGAACACGAAGATAAATCTCTACGATGTGTATAACGTCAATATTAATTACATGCGTATAGCTATCGGTAATGTCAATTAATACGGATTCTAACTCGACACCCCTCGGTTCAGTTAATGAATGTTATATCATCCGACATGTATCAATTAGCATATTAAGTTTCATATGTTATACATCAATTTTCCTGTCATGCACTCGTCTCGATCAAATAATTAAGAAAATATGTAGACATCTTCTAATTGAAATTGAACAATAGTCTTCGATTTTAGCTTTACATGATTATAATCATGCTGAACTACAAAACAAAAAAACAAAAAGGTCTCATACCGAAGTCAGGCTCATTTGGACATCCTTTCAAACGAACATGTCCAGTTGATGTCCGTTCAATAAGATAATGTCGAACAAGTTCAGCATTGGGATCAGCTCCTATATTCAATGCAATATATTCATTTTTCAATATACATACAGTATTCAAAATCAAATAGCACACCTTGTTTCGCTTGAATACCCGGTGGTAATGTTTCAACTTTAATTGCAAGACCATATGAGCCAGGAAAACCTTGACTATCTCGAACAAGAAATGTTCCAGGTGGTTTTGTTTTAAGTAGATTAATTGCTATTTAACAAAAGAAAATCAGATAAATTGAAGAATATGAATGTTTTCTTTTTTCATATAATAGATCATACCATCTTCACGCGACATTTTTTCTTTATACCAATATTGACTGACATGATGGGCTTGATAAGCACCATTACGATTTACATCGGATTCTAAGGAAAAGAACATATTAAAAAACGAAATTGAATAACTCCCATCGCGCAATATGTCAAGGGTAATGAATTGTTTCTTATTAAGTATTGATGAAAACAAAATAATCTACATGGACTATAATGTATTCTCATGAGATTAATGCTTGATAGAATTACAAAAATTCTTCTAACACTTTACAATATATTATAGCAGTAAATTAGAATTAACTTTTTCCTCATGAAAAATTTATAAAGAAAAAAATTAATCTTTGACAAGAATATTCAAGGACGCTCCAACAAAAATACTTCTGCTGTTTGCATTAGAAATGACACCTGATAATCTTCTGAGGATTTCCGTTTTTTCTTTCTGACATCGGTACGAGAAACCGAAATAGAGTGCGAACTGCAAATTGCATTCTTTCATTGTCACACATTATAGTTTACCTGTAGCGGATGAAACGCTTGAACGGCGTGAATTTTCTTCTTGATTTCGAAAAGAACTAAAAGAATAAAAGAATTTCTTTTGAACAATTGTAACAAGAAAACAGTCAAAAACTATTACCTATTGCCGACACGTGGTTGAATATTTTGATTATCTAAACGTATGAACACGAGACGTATAGATTATCAACATAAACCCAAATGAATACATACAAGTTTGATTGGTTACTGGAAAAGTAGGTGTTGCCGGTGTTTTACTTGTTGTTTGATGTTCAAAGCGATCAGAATTTACAGTAGGTATCTATGTTAAATAAATAGAATTCGATTAAAATTGTATTTTTAAAAGAGAAAAAACAAAAACTCAGGGTTCATTCAAGGGTATCATCGTGCAAGCGAAACGCAAATCATTTCTCTTACAATCTCTGCTGTAGTCGAAAATACTTGTGGTTTTTCTGCATTCGATTCATTCGAAACAGGTAATATCGTAGTTTCGATCACACTACATTGCACTCTCGATGGCATTTGAACTGTATTATCATCAGAAAATTTTCTTTTCAATTCTGGTGATGCTGGTATTTGTTGTTTATTAGTACTCGGTGGATTCGATAAACCAACTGAACCCGGAAAAAAGTTCGGTAGGATTGAAATATGTTTTCTCATAGTTTCCATGTTTTCGTTAGCTTTTGTTGTTGTTGTTGTTGTTGTTGTTGTTGTCGTTGATGATGACGGTAATGTAGTCAACGTCTAGATTATAAATGGAATGGAATGTTATTTTCCTTTGTTTATTTCAAACATTCCATGCATTTCACATACATGCAGATGTATTTTGGTGGGACAGGGACAAAATATTTAAAGTAAAACTAAAATATTCTAACTCTCTTTTTTTTACCCTTTTTTGTTGTGCTCTATTAGTTAGTGTTATATGTTGTCCCGGTAAACGTGTTATTGTTGCTGATGAATCTTGTGTAACAACAGGTATCGATGTTGAACGTAATTGATCTTGTGAACGATAGCGTTGATTATTATCGATAAATCGTTGTTGCTGTTGTTGTTGTTGTTGTTGTTGTGATGTCGGTCTTGCCATTGATTGTTTACCAACCCATCCACTATCACCATATTGAATATCAATAGGTACTTGATGACGAGAATAATTTTGTTGCCGGATACGCATACCTGAATCGGTTTCATAGCCAGTTAAATTATCTGCTCGACTACGTAATGTATTTGTGTTTGATTCGTTAAGAAATGAACTGCCACGTAAATTTGTTGGTACATTATTTAGATTTGATGATGATACCATTCGATTATTAACAACTAACGTTTCAGGTATAACTGCCATACGTGGTGGTAATGTACGTGTCATACGTAATCGACCACTACTAATTAAACCTGAATCTGTATCATATCCATCGGGTCGTAACATCGTACGATGACCTCCACCAGAACTAGTTGCTGAATAAGTTTCATGATGACGCTCTCGAAGTAAATGTGGTGCTGCTGCTACTCCAGCAGGATAATATGGATAAGGCATAGCTGGAGGTACATGTAATGGTGGTGGAGGAGGACCACCGTAATATCTCGGACCATAACCACGAGATGTGACAAGACCTGTATCGGTTTCGTATCCTGAATAATCATGACCACGTACACGTATACCATTTGCTGGTAATGTTGAACGTGAATAATTATAGCATTCAGTTGGTTGTCCATCAATATATGTACGTGAAGGTGAACGAACTAAATCCATACGACGTAATTCAATGGGTCCATCTGGTGCTGGTTCGGATGATGCACGAAAATGTGTCGGAATGGCTGAAGTTGATGTTGATGTGACTGTTGTTGTGTAACCATCTGATGACAAAAAATAAGCACGAAAACAGTCGGTCATTAGTTCTGACAAAAAAACAAACTTGTTTTTCCATTACCTCGATTGTCTTGTCTACTGTAGGGTCTCCTTGACGACAATGTACTTGTTGGGCTGTCGGTTCGTACAAGTTTTATTGGATATCGTCCACGATTTGGATCCATCTAAACAAAAAACAAATTTTCTCTTTGAGATCAACTGTTTTTCTTAGTTTCAAAATAGCAGATAAACGATTATTTCCTTTTTTCTTTTAGTTTCATTTGTGTATTCTTTTCTCTTCCTTTTCTTAAGCTATCATCATTATAATGTTTGATATGTGTGTGGGAATCTACATTTACGTAATATCATTTAGTCGTGCTGTGTTCTTTATAGATAATCAATAGATAGTCTTAGTTTTCCTTCAACTGCCTCATTTGACATTGAGATTGAGATTGGGATTGAGCAATGACGAATGCCATTTTATCGATATTCCTCAATTATCACTAATCAATTTAAAGCGTTCACTTCTTTTTTTCTTCTTCTTTTAACTATCGTGAAATATTCTCCTGATTAGTCAAGCGAAACTTCGTATCATTAAAACATAATCAAAGTGTGACAAATAGTTATGACAACACTTTATACTTGAGTTACTTACTCGATGGACCGAATCTGTGTAAGCAGCACTTGAACTGTACGTTCGCCGATTACTTGTTGTTGGTGGTGGTTGTTGATGTACTGGTATGTCTGCTGTCCACACGGTTTGCTGTGTTTGTTGTTGTGAACGTTTTCTTAGAGTATTTTGAACACTTTCTAATAATGAATCAATAAGTTGTTCATCAATCGATAATTGATCTCTTGATGCTGCTGTTTGTGATGGTTTATTTGTTGTTGTTGTAGTCGTTGTTGTTTTCATTGTTGAATTAGTGATCGGTATATCTGAAGTATCACTGATACCACCACCGCCACCACCACCACTGCGTTTTACACGTATACGTTCTTCGCGTGTAGTTTTTATGCGTTGTTCTTCACGTTGTGCACCACTCGATGATAGAGATGAGCCATCGATAAGACCGCTAACAGTATTAGCATCAAAATCATTGCGTTTTTGGTTATTTAACGTCGATGCTTGGGTATAGGATGAAGCTCGAATAGATGATGGTAACTTTGCATTTAATATTTCATTATGATCATTATTCGAACGATGCTGATATGAATGCGACGAAGATGATGTTGAATATTTATTATTAGTATTAGTATTATTACTAATACGATTATTTGTGGATGTACCAATCGGACGATTTACTTCAATGAGTAAATCTTTAACGAGATCGTCGAGTTGATCTACATCCGATTTTAATTTTGCTGTTTGTGATAGTGACATGTTTTCCTTTGTAGAACTAAACGAGACAGGCAGCGAAATGCCGCCGTCACCAACTTTACTGACACCGATGTTACTATTAGGTAAAGAAGGAAGACGTGTAATGGGCGTTGAAGAAGAAAAAGAAGACGACGACGCACTAGTTATTTGTACAGGCAAACTAGTAGACGTTTGGTTTGTTTCGAATGGAAAGGAAGAAGAAGAAGAAAATGTTGGAGCAGTAGCTGTTGTACTAGTAGCGTTGTTATAATGATTGACTTGCACGTTTTTGTACATAGTCTAGAAGAGAAGAGAAGAAAAAAATCAAAGAACAACATAACTTCTGTCTTGGTGCCACAGCAGTATTCATCAAAGGAACGTAAGAAAAAAACGATGTAAAAAAGAAAAAGAACGCAAGAAAAGAAAAGAGAAAGATCGGCACTTCTCGTCAAAGAAGAAGACGGCCAGTAGTAGGACTAGTAGGATCTATTCTTCTATCTTTCTAGGGTGGTACCGTTGCCTTTTTAACAGTCATTTCTTTTTTCTTTCTTTCTTTCTTTCTTTCTTTTCGGTTGATGCGTGCATGTAATTTTTACGTAACCCTTTCCTCATCTCTTCTTATTCTTGGTATTGAGACGAGGGCGCTTGCCGTCCTTTCGTTGCCTTCACCATCGCCTACATAATGGCATCAACGACTTACACTCTGTTCGCTCGTTCGCTATCTTACTACATTACTCTATCTAACATATATTCATACACAAATTCTATGATGAGCAAAGAGAGCGGAACAAAATACTACCACAGTTGGTGTATATAAACATGTACGAGTAATAAATTGACCGAAAAAAAAAATGGTAAACTTTCAGAGAAGGATAAGTGTAAATGTCTATATGATCGAGAATAGGAGAGACTCTCATAAATGTATGCTAATAATATATTTGAAAATAGAGAACAAGAAAATACCATTAGACTCCAGAAAAAAAATAGAAAAAAATATTCTCTTGTTTGCCAATTAAAATAAGTAAGATCAAGGAAATCAACTCGGTTTTTCCATGAAAATACGGCTCATAAACAGTATATTGGCATAAGTGAACGTGTTGAAAAGATATCTTTATATTGTTGATAGCTTGATTTATATGTACATACCAATGAAATTATGCTCAAACCATCGTCGAGTGTTATGCATATGAGTAGAGGTCAACTTTTAGGTTACAATATATCTTCTTCGACGAACAGTACCAGTAGTAGCAGTAGTTAAGGTAGTAGTCGTCAAAAGTCATTCATCTGAAAATAAAAATCATACCAGAAGGAATACAATAAAGAAACGACGAGAATAGGAAGAAATCAATGAATGAGGATTCTTAGAACAAAATGCAATTACGAACAAAGGAAAAATGAAGAAGGCTAGTGTATGCGTGTTTGGTTGATTACAAATGCAACATTTTTCCTGGTATCACATACATCGGCAAAAACCATCTGTGTGTGTGTGTGTGTGTGTGTGTGTGTATGCCTTCAATAGAATACTGTATAATCAATAGAAAAGATAATGCAGTATCAAGGGAAACAAATCTGTACGCAATAAATAGAATAACATATAGTATATAGTCCTTGATTAATCTTGAAAAGTCAAGACTTTTCTTTTGCAGATGGTTCAACCTCTCGCCTTTATTTTCTCTTTTTTCTTGGTTCATGTGGATAAAAAAGAAACATAATTGCATAAAAGAAAAGAAAAACAATTAACATACCTTGTCCGATTCCGGCTTATCAATCATATTACTCACTTGTTTTTTTTTTTTGCTAGTCTTTTTTTGCTCTCCTGTCTATTCACGAAACACAATCTAATACCAGTTCGTATGTACGTGCATTGCATAGAATGATCACCATCACACGTATTGTCTCATCTTTCTCTCTTTCTCTCACACATAAATCCATATCAAACACACCACCGTCTATGATGTTCAGTTGAGCAGTAAAGAACTCAAAGAAAAAAATATATACGTGTGAGAGAATAATCAATGGCCCACTGCCAAGCAGCATATATTCACGTACACTGTTCAACATTTTCTTTGCTCGCTCTCGCTCTCTGTTTCTCTTTGTCTATGTGAATATATATATATATATATGCATGCAAGATGAACTCAGTCGACGAGAGAGAGAGAGAGACAGAAAAAGGAGTGCACTCTGACCGACTTGCTTGTACGTTTACTATGTTTTTGTTGTTGATGATGATGATTATGATGAAAGAAAGAAATGATGGCGATACTGCGTAGTAGTCAAACAGAACAAACTAATCAGTTAGTTTGATGCAAAATCAACAAAAAGACATCTTTACTGCTTACATGTAGGTTTTTGTCATTTAAGGATGGAAGAATATATATATATATAGCATTAGGCCTTCATCAAAACGTCAATACTGCTAATAATAGCAAGAAAAAAAATTAGCAACAAGAGTGATAGAAAATATTGTATAGATCAAGGTTTGATTATACATCTCATCTGAACATTGTTATGGTCAATCAGGAATCACAAGGTTTGAATAGATGCACTTGCAAAAGATTAGCGTCAGAAGAAGAAGAAAAAAGGAAAATTAGATATTATCACTAGAGTGTATGCATATATATATATATATATCAAAATTCAAGGGTAAACTAATGTTTATGGCAAAAACAACAATATCGGCTGGTAGTATATATAGATGCAGTTTAGTCAAGTGATCGATGAGCAACAAAATGAATAGAAGAAGAAGAAGAAAGAGGAAGATTTAATCGTGAATAGAATCATATAATTTAAATGCATTGATATATACTGTCGATACTCAATTGTCGACTCAGCTTTTCTATCGATCGCTCATTCGTTCATATTCTATCATCTATATAAATATCGTTTTTTGTACGATGTTCTTATCACCCTTTAGGTATGTTCAACACTGCGACAACGAGCGGGAGACAAAAGGTCACATATGATGTGCTGACGTAAGCATCTGTGCGGGCATTCGTTGATCAAGGCAATATTGTTGTTTCAAGAAGACACGTAGACACAGAACGATTATCATTCGGTTGATTGGAATGAAAATCAGAGAAACACAACAACAATAATGATCATCCTGGAGCACGATACATTCAGCTGAACAATTTTTTCCTTCGCATTTATTATGAGACGGGGATGGTGGAAGAAGGGCGACAGAGAGAGAGAGAGCGAGAGCGAAGTGCAGGCAAAATTCTTCTGTACCAACAAGAAGAAGCCGTCGATATGTCTGTTGACCGAATATCGAATAGCATTCATATGTAAATACGTTTATATACGTGTATATAGACATGCATCAGGAAAAAAAAGAAAAAAACATCTTAATCTTAATATTCAATCCAATGTAATCATCGGTAGAAAAAGGCATGCGGATAAGAAAAACCACACAAAAAAAACTTAAAGCTCTATTTTTTTTAAATCTCAAAGTAAAGCTATTCTATTTTAAAATATCCTTTGTTACTTGATCATAATTTTCTGTCAATTCAATTATATCACGATAAACCCATGCGCAACCAGATTTACGCAATAATTCTCTCTCAAAGCCACCACAAAGTACTCCAACAATTGGTAATTTTGCTGCTAGAGCAGCTAAAATAGAAACAAAACAAAAAATAATTCGTTGTAAGAAACGTTCAGCAGATTATTTTACCTTGCGCATCCCACGGCGTATCACCAACAACAACGGCACGATCAGTCGATGGATATTTTAATAATTTCAATGCTGCTAAGAATATATCTAAATTTATGCAAAATGAAATTATTTCATATATTACAATAATTCTATTTATTTTCTACCAGGATACGGTTTAGATCGCTTGACATCTTTTGAATTTGAACTAGTTTGACAATCAATGAGATCAGCAACATTAGCAATATGTTTATAAAGTTCTAACTCATCAGTTTGTGCTGATGAAGCAAGTGCAATTAGTATATTTCGTCGTTTGATTAATTCAAACAATTGTCGAACACCGGGAAATGGTTTTATTTGATGAAGATAATCATCTTGAAATAGTTTTGCTTTTTTCTCGGAAATTTCTTTACCATATTTTTTTATTTGCTCTTCAGTTGCGAACACAGGTAATAATTGATCCGCAGCTTTACCAATTTGCATACGAACATCAGATAAATTTGATTTAATATTATAATATTCTAATGCATCATGCCAAGCTTTTGCATGAAAATCCACAGTATCAATAAGAGTACCATCGACATCGAATATAACTGCGTCGAGTTCTCGCCGTTTAGTTGCGAAATGGCGAACTGACAAAGATAGCTGAAGAAGACTTTTGAGATAAGAATAAAATATATAAAGTTTACGAAAACGAACAAAACTACCTGAGGACGGATTATGTTTGATAAATAGATTCGAAGCATTTTTATTGATATATGAATAAGAAAAAATAAGTAAATCAAATAGTAAGCAACAGTTAGCAACTATAGGGCTGATTTAGCTCCCAATGATCTTTATTATATAAGAGCAACTCTTAAAGCAAAAGAGGGCGCTCTTTTCCTACAGATTTCACTTGAGTATAATTTATTCTGTCTAAAAAAAACTACTATTCGTTTTTATAAAGCATTTTTCAAAAACGTTTCTGTTTAAAACAATCGCGGTGGAAAATGTACGTAGTCCTAGCAGAAACGTACCTGTCGGTCCATGTCATGAATAAAATCTGCATTTTGATTTCCATTAAGAGAACGCAGCACTTATTACTGGCAAGTCGACAGAGTATTCATTTTCTAATGTATACACAACTGACTTCTGTATCCATTTTACCAAATAGTTTTCGTATTAAGTGTTTGTAATGAATTACATATCAAGTTTTCTGAGAAAAGATTCTCGTTCTGTTCTGTTGTCTATAAAGAAGGCGTAAGTGAGAAAAGGTTCTGCATTCGTTTTTCTTGACACATACTTGGAAATCGATACAATTTAACAACATGCACTATTCACACTTCAAATGTCATCGATAGAGCAGACGACATTGTACGATCAATAAAAAGAAAACGATGAAAATACTATTCAAACAAACATGAGCTGAAAGGTCTTTTCCTTTTTATTTTGTCGCGTCTTACTACGATAATTGTAATTTCTATACCATTTTACTCGCCCAATATACAGTGGTTTAATTACAGATAGGCTTTCAATGAAATGAGGTACAATATTGTAAATCAATATTTCTATGATAAATGTTTTAATTTACATTTTTTCGAAGTTTTCATCAACGATACTTGTAGTTAAAATCTGCAACGGTAACAATGACGAAAAGTTAATGACTCTGAATGAATGGATCGAATTCTAAACATAAATACAGAAAAATACGATCGAGTTTACAGAAGATCTCAGATAGAAAGCATAATAAACTTTTCATTATTACATTTTATTTTTGAATTAAACTTATTTACACAGCTCTTCTATGAATTAAACCTCATTTTCGATAATAATATGTGAATAACATTTCAAGATTGAACGATTCTTGTCTGTAACATTATCTCTTGAAAGGTCAAAAGAAGCTAATTGGCATAGCACTACATTGAGAATGAATTTTTTATCAATCAACCTAAAATTTACAGATATCATGATTCATTTTGCACTCTATTACTACTCAAAGTTGCATATCGACTAGCTCCTGCTTTTTCATATCCTTCTATCTTCAAATAATTCTCATATACGAGTGTATGATTTAGAATGGTAGAAGAGATTAATGATTCTAAGCATAGAATAACTAATCATTACTCATCATTTTGTATATGTCACGGTTTCAAATACTTGATCAGTTCTATTTTCTCACACAATGATGCATAGACCTAAATTCTTTTCACAAAATGTGTTGCTCTATCAATGCTAGTAATAATGTAGACATTTGCCTTTTTTTTTTACGAAACTACAGAAATATTCAAAAGAAACTATTTTTCCTATGATTCCATGAAGGGTGGTTTCGCTCTATATTTCATCATCGAACATGAGATCAAGTTGATCTTTTCAAATTATCATTATGTTTTATTCGTATGTAAAAATAAATTCATGAAATTCAATACATCAAAAACAAGAATCTTTGTGTTTTTCTCATAAACCAACAAGAGATAAATGACCTAGAGCAATAATGCTCGTCTAAATATACTAGAACATCAACACCATGTGTTTTATCTAAAAAGTTACATCTATTATATACAGATGATGCGGCTATTGATGTACACGCAACACACTATCACTCCATGCCAACGTGAAATATATATCATCGTTATCATCAATATTAACAACATTAATGTCATCATTATGAGTACCTGTAGGTACAAGTCATTTACTAGTTGATCTATCCATACAATAGTTTCAGCATTATCAAATATCTCAAAGCGGTTTAGATAGCTATCATGATTATATATTAACATCAGTACATTGATTTGAGTAGATTATCAATGAATTTTCAGGTACTTACAAGAAGAACAATGACTTTACACTGAGCAATCTACATATACTCGTTAAACTACTTAATTGTAACATTATTCAAAGAAATCATTGAAAAAATATATATACACACAGATCAAACGCCCGAGATCACTCATTGAATAGAGGAGTATGAAACATGAGTTTCTTTAGTCATACAGTTATTTGACTCATCATTGGTACATATTCTTCGTATATTTTCACGAAACTACAGAAGCTGTATTTAGTCGTGAGTCATTACTTCGCTATGGAAGTGAGTAACAAAATAGAACTACTGTGCGTCAATTACGGGTGATTGATACTAGTCAGTCAGTTTGCGGAAAACATTTCTATTGGATGATCATTGACTAATCATATTGGAATCGTTTAATTAATTTTTTTTTTCAGAAAAGAACTTTTACTGGATTGCGTAAGTATTGAGATATAAATATTATTCCATTTCCTTTCGTTTACTCATTTTCATTATATTTATTTTTTGCCCACGGTAGGTTGCTTAGGCACGGGCTGTTATTGAGGTTTGCCAAATAACTCAATCACGAGATATGGAATGTTGAATAGAATAAATTCTTTTTTTCAATAATCCACTCGATTTTTCAGGGCTCATAAAATTTTCATAACCGAACGCTTGATTTCATTTTTTTTTCTACATCATTATAATCATTGATTTTTATTGTCTTTTAGCAGACGTAAAAAATCATTTTAATATCTATCACTTTAATGGATTCAAATGCAATGCTCAATCTCAATCGAATGACATATTTGATGTCAGTTTCAGAAATAACACCACAATTGTTTGTATCAGGTTTATTTCTCAATCAAAAGAAAGCATGTTGTTTTTATTGTGTTTCTTTTCTTAGGTCAAATGGCAGCTACTGTTGAACAAATACAAAAATTAGGAATCACATATATATTGGTAGATATTTATTTTGCTTTAAAAAAATTTTAAATCAAATTTTTACTACGATATTATAGAATGTTGCTGTTGAATCAGCTCCTATTGTTTATCCTAAGCCTATCAAATTGGAAAAATTTGATATTATTGATTTTCCAACAGCTCCTATAAGCAACTTTTTTAATCCATTAACTGATAAAATTCATTCTCATATTAATGTCAGTAAACAAAATAAAGTTCTTGTTCATTGCATGGCTGGTATCAGTCGAAGTAAAATCAACTTATATTCTATTATGGTATTTTTTCTTCTTCTAATAATGCTTTTCGTTTAGGTGTAACAATTCTTTGTGCGTATTTGGTTCGCTATATGAATATGTCTTTGCGCGATGCATATTTATTATGCAAAAGACATCGGCCGATTTGCTTTCCAAATTTAGGTTTTTGGAATCAACTTATTGCATACGAATATCAATTAAGAAAAGAGAATAGTGTTAAAAGTAAGTTAGCGTGCCTTGCCGTTATTTTAATTTATTCAAAAAATGTATACTCATTTTTTTCTTCATGTGTTTATATATGGTTTTTGTGATCATAGAAACCATGTAAGAATATAAAATTGCCCATGATTAGAAACATAATTTTATGAGATGATGCAATTATGTACTAGATAATTAAGTAATCTAGGCCATTAAATTCGAATATTGAATTTTGTCGTCACAAGAAGCATCTATAAGAAACTCTATCTTGTGCTACTTCTGTCGCGTTAGAAAAGTAAGAAATTGTTTAAAACTAGCTTATCACGAGATCTAGCTTGTTCGACTGAATGTGCCTTTGAGAAATGGTGCGTATGTGTGTTACTATTTGTAGATATTGTGTTGTTCTCACAAAATTTAAACAGTTGATTAGGCAAGCGTGGATGACATTTTATTTTTTTGCTGGATTAATTATGCTTGATAAAAATCAATTTTTTATGTTTTTCTTCTGGGCCCGGACTTCTCGTTTGCCTGCCGAAATAAACGCATGAAAGATCGTGAAAAGTTTTCATGATGCATAGCACACATTACATTATTATGCAGATAGACCAAGAATCGAGGCGCTGACAAAAATAATAATAAGAGCATAGTTTTAGAAAAATAAAATAGATTATTGCTAACGTTTTCTTAGTAGAATTTTATGGTCAATAAGAAATATATATTGAACTAAATATACGCCCAATATGCCATGACTAGAATCAGTCTGTCATGATAACCTACACTCGAAAATTCGAAAGATTTCATTTATAACAAGAACGTTAATTTGACCTATAAGACGAAAAACTCGAAAAAGAAAAGGTTAAAATAGATCCGATTAATTTAATAAGCATAGTCGATATTTCAAAATCATCATCAAGTATCTCTAATAGAAAAATTCCTTCAATCAGTTGCCGAGATTACATTATAGAAAGCTACACGAATGACTGAGAGCATGAACAAATCACGTCGAAGTTTTCCCAATAGTGTACACGTACTAAGTTATTATTCTATTTTGTTTTCATGGGTATGATGACGTTGATTTTCTTCGTTTTAGTGATTTCAACGCAATTTGGACATATTCCTGATGTTGCATTTGAAGAAGTCAAACAAATACGTAATCAACAGCAGCAACAACAACAACAAGCACCGCCATCATTACCATTTTTTGCTCCATCATTCGCTTCTACACTTACTAATCCTAGTATAAGTAGTCCGACAACAAATGATACATTATTCTTATCATCGAATCAAACTCGACCAACAGCTCGCGATTTACCTGTAACGAATACAACGAGTACAACACGTTCTCGTTCTTTGATTCCCAATCAAACAAACCGACCGTCTGTTGTTGCCGTTCCAACGAATTCCAGCAACTCAACTTATCAACCGTCAGTATTTTCAGCGAATAAACAAACATTTTCAACACCAACACGATATGGTGTAACACGGTTAAATCAAGCGATAGCAACAACAAATGGTTCTGTTCCACCAGGACCAAGTGCATTACAAAATTCCTATGCTAATGCTCGTAGTGTACAAGCCAATGGACCTTCATCGAATGTGAAACGTACAAATAATGGTCAACAACAAGCACCTCTTAATGCTAGTTATTCGAATCCACCACCACAAGCAAATAATGAACAACGTTCACATTATGAAACAACATATCGAGCTAGTTTTATTAAACCATTAGTTCCATAATATTAACATTCAAGATAAAAAAATATATGTATATATATATATAGATATATATAAATACATGTATTTTTTCATTTTTATTTTCTGATAATGTTTTTAAATGATTTACAAGAAAATAATGGTATGCGCCTATTTCAACATGACATTTATATTTGTAATATTTTTTCTTTCGCTTTTTGCAACAATGTCTTGGGCGTCAGATGGGTATCTTCTTCTGTTTCCTTTTTGAATTGTTAATCTCATTCATGTATCAATCTCGGTGCGTGCATAAGAAGAGGATTAAAAACAAAAAAAGAGAATATTATTAACAATAAAATAATAATGATATGATGTTTTCTTTTCCATTTTAGAACGTGTGCACGTGTACATAAATATATAAATATATATATGTGAACATTTTTCAAATAGAATATGTTGGGTATTACAGAAGTTATCGATAATTTGTACATATCTGGTCTTGAAACTCGTCACGCGATATTAAATAAAGGTATTCGCTGTGTTATTAACATATCATCGGAATGTCCTATGCAAGATCTTGGGCCAACAGTTGAATATGAAAAAATAAGCTTATTGGACTTACCGACAACATCAATCCAACCTTATTTTGATCGGTTAACAACTCGCATACATCAAAATTTACAGCAAGGAAAAAAAACACTTGTGCATTGTTATGTTGGACGATCAAGATCAGCAACGATTATTTTGGGTAAATAAATAAACGTAAATTACAACCATAGAAATCTTTAATCAACATGATGTTTTCTTTGTTTTTGCGATCTTACCGGAGAAATAATTCTGTTGATGAAATATTGATAGGAGCATTGGAAAAACTTATTTTCGAATTTTGACTTGAAATCTCTATCAGTGATTGGCATCTACAGAGTTTCTGTGGATGTATTGTAGGATAGAAATAAAACCATTTTTCAATAGGGGTCATACCAATGTCGAAGTACATTATTTTTGAGTTTTTTCAACATATTAAAAATTCTATTGAAGTTTATATATATAGTCGAAAGTCTCAGACGATGAATTAACCGTTTGAGTTTATAAATTTTAATGAGACAAGCCATTTTAAAAAAGAAATATGAATAATTTTCCTGATCATTCGAAACTATGATATTTTCTTATTTTTAATTTCCCATTTAGCTTATTTAATGAAACATAAACAAATGTCATTACGTGAAGCATTTCATTATTTACGTTCTCGCCGTCATATCGTTGGACCAAACTTTGGTTTTATTAAACAAGTAATTATGAAAGTCTTTGGTCTCAAAATAAATAATTATCAATTGCTTATATTCTTTTAGTTAATCTCCTACGAAAGAACAATATTTGGCTATACAACAGTTTCATTCGTGAACACATCATTTGGTTCCGTGCCTGATATATATTTATCAATGCCAACAGCACGACCTATTCGGCCACCAACAAGAACAGCAACCACCATATCAAATCAAACAGCAAGTAGTACACTAAGTAGAGCTCCATCATCATCCAAATCGGCAATAGGTAATACTGCGCCACTGCGTGCATCATTTACTTATTCACCATCTCCAACATTATCATTGCCAATGCGTCAAAATACACTTTTTACTCGTCCAACAACAAGTGCATTACCTCCACGATCATCAACAACATTATCTAGCTACTCAAATACTTACAATCCTGCTGCGAATAGTAGTCATAATAGACCGGTGAGTTCAACTTCTGTATATCACAGCCAAAGTCACCCAACAGGAACAACGAGCAATTTAATAAATACTACATCATATCGATTACAACAACCTGAACCAATACGCTTAAATTCCACATCAGCAAAACCATTCGAATTGACTCGTGAACTAATCATTCCAGCTAAAACAAATAATTTCCGTACAATCAAATATGTTCCATCATCTTACAATCGTTATCGTCTTCAATAGGCACAAGAAGAAAAATAGCAGCAACACAACAAAAATAATTTTCCGTTTATTTATTTTTTTCGATTTTATTTTCTTATTTTTTTTAATCTGCCAGATAATTCTGCTCGTCTTCATTAATCTTATCCTTCTAAAACAAGACATGCTTAGTCTTTCGTTATTGAGCACATACACACAGTTGATTTTATTTTTTTCGTAGTTGGTGATTTTTTCATTGTGCACGTTTGTTTCTATTCACATCCGGTGTGTGTCTTTGAGTATTCTTTTTTTTTGTCGATTCTACGCTATCACATGATGCTGTTTATATTTGTTATTCTATTGAGAATGCTATCTATTGTGCCAAAATATGATTTATTTTTATTTCTGATATATATCGAATAACTACTTTCATTTTCTTTTCTTTTTGCTCTCAGTAGAAATAAAATCATGAATGATTCAAAGAAAATTTCTATAAATGAACGTCGAGGTCCATATTAATCATCGGCAATATGCACTTATAGAACAGACGTTCTTTTCAATTCTATTATCATTACTGCATATAAATAAACTGTGCTCCAGTCATATTTGACTCACAAATTTATCTTTCGACGATTATTCTTCTCGTTTAATATTTTTTATTTTCTTTTTCGTGTTCTGTAACTTTTTTCTTGTCATGATTTTCATCGTTTTAATTACTATTTCGTCAACGCACAGTTGAATAGATGACGTCCAACATGGGTTGTAGTAGCAGCGCAGTTTAATTTTTATTTCCTAAAGGAAAATTTCAACATACTTAAATATTAGCAAATGAAAGCTGAAGTTTTAAATGAACTTGATAAGATATGGCCGACACTAAATCAAGTACGGTCACAATTACTATCAGGTCCTTTGCGCCGAGTAAGTAAATATTTGATAATATAAAGGTTAATAATTATTTGTTTTTACCTTTTTGGCTTGAGAAGCCATGTGAAAAATGTTGGAGAAAACAAGAAAACAACACTACAAACGAGATAATTTGATATCAGTTTTCTTTTATTTTATTTGTGACTCGTCTTTTTCTACGTTTATCAACGTTATAAAATTCTTGCTAAACAACCGAAAAGCATAGAAAGTATTTTTTGTTTTCGTTTCAAGTTATCAGGATTGAGTCGAAGAGAAAGTCAAAGATCACCATCATCGTCATTATCTTCTTCATTAAAAACTACGAACTCTCCGATGCAACAATGCTGGTCTACGTGTGAACCTGATTCATCTATAGACAAATCAATCTGTCAGCGCACAATCGAACCATGTGAATTTTGTTTTCAGCCATCAAGTTCAGTAATCATGACCGACGCATTTAATGCTAATAGTAAGAGACTGTCCAGTGAACCTCTTTCTGTACTGGATCCATTAACAGAAACATTAGTTCAAAATCAATCGCCATCGCATTCATCTGGTTTCGATAATGCGTTTGGCAACGAATTATCACCAGACAAAACTACCTGGACATTAGGTTAGTCATTTTCTCTTCATTCGTGTCGTTTTTTCAAAATTAATTATCATTTAGGCGTTAATGATTTTTCATCATGCACATCAATAACAAGCGACGATATTTTCAGTGATCAAGATCGATCTGTATTCGATGATCATTCTACACATAACGATACTGATGAACAAGATGTCGATGACGATAGTTTTGAAGTACTCTCATTTGAAGCACCGCCAGAAAGTTCTCTATACATTAGAGGTACGTTTTTTCCTATTTACTTATTTCCATTCGATTAAAAAAAAATGAAAAATGAAATTTTATTATTAGAAAAAAAATTCTTTTCGTTTTCTAGAATTTCCACACACGACAGTTACTGGTCAAAATAATGTTTGTGATTGCTGCAGTGCGCCATTGTCGTTAGTATCAAATGAACCTCAACGACGGTGTCATTACTATGGCAAATTGTATTGTTCACGTTGTCATACTCTGGACTATGCGTATATACCAGCAAAAATAATTCAATCATTTGATATGCGTCTTTATCCTGTATGCCGTCGAGCAAAATCAATACTTCAATCGAATTATTACCAGCCAATATTTGATATTCAAAATGATAATGAAAATTTATACGCAGTCGTACCTCTACTGGCGGAAATAAAAGCAGCTCGAACACAGTTTCAAAATTATCATGCCTATTTATCAACATGTACACGTATTGAACATGAATTAAATGAAAAATTTCTAAAAGAATTCTATGCACGCGATTATCTTTATCAAAGTATTCATTTATATTCTTTAAATGATTTATTATTATTAAAGAAAATTGCCAATATGCTTAAGTCAGCTAGTCGACGAGCTAGACAACATATAGATCAATGTGTCATATGTCGTGCAAAAGGTTTTATTTGTGAAATATGCAAGAAACGAAATGATCTGCTTTATCCATTCTATGATGATAAAACAATTGGCCGATGTAATATTTGTGCAAATACGTATCATAGAAAATGTTGGGATAATATTGATCATGATTGTCCAAAATGTTATCGTTTAATTCAACGAAAACATGAACAAGATATGATATAAATATGTATTTTATTTTGATTACTATTGAATCTCGCTTTCTTCATTTGACTTTTTCATTCTATGACAATACTGAGAAAGGTATCAAACCTAAAGAATTAATCGAATATCTCCTATGTGTTTGAACAAAATTATCACTTTCTTCGAGAATTAGAATAGAAGTTCATCAATTATGTTATTAACATATTTATGCGCCATAGATGCAAAACTGTTAGACTTTGAAAAATGCACATGTCGAAAAAATTTCCTTCAATAATTTATTTTTTTGAACGACTATGGTCCTTCCGGTCAATGCAGGATAGTAGGATTTTGTAGATTTTCAAATCCGAGGAGTTTTTTTTGTCCTATACTTCTTCTATTTTTCGGATTATTTTCAAAAACAAAAAATTTGCCTTTTCTTCATTCGTTGATAAGAATTAAAATTCGATGAATATTTTGATTAACACTTATAAAGTGTATGCATGTTTGCACAGTTCTCTATAAGGAAACTAAATATAGACTTAAAAGTCGTTAGTCACTGACGAGATTTTCTGATAGGGAAGTTTTATGTCAGTTAAAATTAATAGTTTCAACTATTGTCTGCGGAAAAAGAAAAAAATAAACATCATGGAGATATTTTAAATATTCTTTAGTCAATAGATATCTTGATGAACAATTTGTACAAAAAACAATAATTTATATATATTTTTTTTAATTTGTGTGTTTTCAATGCGCTGCGCAACGATGTCGTCTTCTTTTTATTTTCATTGAATCAATCAATAAAATATGAATGACTGCGTCACGAAAATTTTAAATCAACGATATCGATAATATCCAAGTCCATAAAATACATAAGACTTTAACTCTATTATAAGCTATATCCCAGTGAAAAATATTACTAAAAAAGAACGGCAAAGAATGCGTTCCAAAAGAACTGAAGCTCTTTTTTTAAGAAAAGAAAACGTTCCACAACAAATGGAAACCGTTCTCAAATGGAACGAACTAGAACGCATTCTATCATTCTAAGAAAATGTTCTTGGTCGTTTCGAAATGGAATAGTGAAGAACATATTCTGCCACTTGTAGAACGCTTTCTCTTCTTTAAAACGGTTAACCTTTCTGATCACCTGGGTGATCATTAATAGATGAATCTACAATTAGTCAGAAGACTGTTCCTGATGCAACTTGACGAGCTCTGTCGAATGGCGTACTCCAATTCGTTGTAACTGAAACCGTTATTAAAATAATAATTTTTCTAAATCAGACCAAATATCCCTAAAGTAAAATCGAATGAAGATTGCATCATTTTTCACATCAATTTCAACTTGCTTTGCTTCAGACCTTTCATTTTAGAATGAAAATGTGGTTTGCTTCGAAAAGAAAGCATTCATCTCTTCAGAGAATCCATTGTCTTAAAGGCTCGTGAGAGAACGTA
>CAJNYU010000714.1:12924-110017 GCA_905331475.1 Rotaria socialis | reverse complement strand
AGATTTTTCTGGGAGGGGGGGGGGTCAAAATTTGTTGAAAAATCGAAGCCTTCAGAAGTGAAAGAAAATCAATCGAGCCGACGTAATTTTTCACACTGATTCCGAAGCGATCAGTTTTCTCGCAAAATAGTCGTGTTTCGATGAAGAAAACCGTCGATTACTGGCAGAATTTCATGTTTTTGTCATTCTGAATCAATATTGAAGCGCAATTTTCTTGAATAAATCAATATTTGAAGAAAGTAAAGTTATAATTTTGTAGCGCAATGTCTGCTGGTTCTAATGCCATATAGAACAGAGCCATATCTTTTAGCAGAAAAAACTAGTTAGACTTTCAAAAAATGTTGACAAGATGCCATTTTTTGGATATTCTGGCCGATAGTCTTTAAGAAATTCCATAGACTATTAAAATTTCAAAAAACATTGAAGATTTCCATATTCTGAAGAAAAATGCGATTTTTCAACTGAATTGAAAAAAGCGGAAATATTTCACAGAATCATTTCGAAAAAAGTTCAAAGACATATTATTGCTCAGCTCGACGAACTCTATCTAATGGTGTTTAAAAGAAAGAAAAAAACATCTTGCTTTAATTTTGGATTATTCTCACCTTACTAAATCAACAATAGTATGTTGTGAACGAGTAATACGATGAAATTCATTACATTGTTTACTACAATTAGTTGCGGATGCCCATGTAAAACAATCATGATGTCTACTAAGAATGGAACTCAATATAAAGTGATGAGTTCGAAATTTAATGTCTCTTTTTGAACATTTTCATAAAGTCTTTTATGTACGGTCGCGTTTTGTTTCTCGTTTTTCGATTGAAGAATAAACTTTATTTATTCAAGGATATTTCATCAGTTAACATTTACAGTGTATGTTAAGTAGTCTTAGTATGATTTATTCTTTGTTCTTGTTGAATTTGCATTGAATTCACAGGTCGACTTTATATTGAATCTAATCAACCGGCTTCATTGTCACTTGTCTTTGTCTTAAACATGAAATCAAAAAAGAAAAGCGAAGGAAAAAATTAATTTGCATTCTTTTAATCTATTTTCTTCATAGAAATTACTTCTGTGTGAAATATATATGTACATTTACATTTACATATCCATAGACAAAAGAACATACTACTGTCAATTGCATCATTTTGTCGCGTCGTATAATTACTTATTACACACCTTCATATGCATATAGTATGCAGACAGAAACAGAGAAAGAGATGTAAATCATCAATAGAATAGAAAGCTATGCGTAGAATAATGTAAAATGAAACCAACCGTGATTTGGCATTTATACTACATTACATACATATATATATGTATGATCATCATCCCATCATAATAATACTTCTCCTATGTTCAATTTCAGTGTGAACAAATAGTACTATAATCGGCAAATTTATATTATCTACATATAGGTCTATATGTATGTATAGAAAAATGATCGATGTTTATGTTAGATTTATACAAAAGGGCGAGAATAGATCAAAATTCATTGAATTTGTGTGAATAATTTAAATTGTTAAAAATCGATCGGTTGTTGCTTGACTAATTTTCAATGCATCGAAATGTCTCAAGTGGATATAAGATGCCTATTCTCCATCATCGATAATAATTTGTTTTATTCATGCCTGTTTAATTATAGTGATTTGTGACACATCGAGTTGTTGTTTTTGCTCTCATATTTATTCTATGAAATATTTCAATAGGACGGATTAGAATTTTGGAACAAAAATCTTTCAAGAATCTTCACGTGACTAATGCAGATGTATGCAGACAGGCACGATTGACAGATGATTTTCTTCGTCTGTTTTCTATTCTTTAGACTTTTTTTCTTCTTCCTTCTTTTTCAGAACACGCTATTGTTATCATCATATAAAACAGCTCAACAACAAGGAGCGTAAATGCGCATGAGGCATCATTGCATGAGTAGAGTAATAGAAGATTTAACGCGCAAGAACAAGAAGAAGAAGAAGAAGAAGAAAGAGAAAAAACGATAGAGAAAAATAATAGCAGCTGATTGAGAGCAAGCGTTAGACGCATTTTATTTTTAGGATATGAGCAGTGCGTTGGCGTAGTTTTTTGTGAGACGAACGTCAGACAAAACATGTTGTTTTTTGCGTTTCAAACGCTCAAGCAATTTTCTTCTCGTTCTAATAACTGAAGCAGAAATACAGCTAGTCGGCAAGATTTGACTATCGTCAACAACAGTAAGACGAAGAACAACAACAATATTATTAACGGCATCTAAGGAAAAAAAGAAAAATGCGGATTTATAAGAAATACCATAACGTTTTCTAATCATTCCCTCTTGTTTTTTTTTGTTGCCCCCTTTATCTTATTATAAACTCGGCGCCAAACAGTACTATATCGTTGAATCGCTCATTTTCGATTTTTTCCAAATACCATACGTACGACATTATATTACAAGTAAATTTTTTTCCGTTTTTATAAATAACTATAAAATCATATTATTTGTCAAAAATCTTAATAGAATTTAATAGTTTATCTTTTTCTTTATCTCTATCTGGTCTAGTGATTGTCCGCAAATAAGTTCAAAGCAAGGTCGAGAGTTTTCGAACGTTATTCTTTTCTTCTCTGCCTTTCCTTGCGAAGTTGGACTCGTTTCATTAGCAATTCAACTAAAGTGTAGTACTCAAGAAAGAAAAAGACGAGAGTAGGGTAGCAGCAAGCAGCTCACACAAGGCTGTACAATTGATTGTGATACTTTAATCAGTTCTATTGAACGACTGTTACATAGTAGTGTAAATCGCTTATATGGACCTTGATTAATTGAAATTATCTGGAGACAGCAGAACAAAATTCACTTGTATAGATATGAATAACTTCATTAGTAACATTGAATACGAACAAAGTCATTGAAACATAGACGTGAGAATGAAAATTGCAGGTATGCTTATATCAAGTACTATGTGAACCATTATTCCGTCTTATGTCACATACATAAAAAAAAGAGTTTTTCGAGGAGGTAAAAACACGAGCTTGGCTGCATAGAAAAAGAGACAAAAGAAGAAAAGTGGTAGAACGAGAGAGAAGAGAGAAATAGAGCCATGCAAATACACACACACACACACACATACACAGGGACAGTGTCAATCGTATTCTGCCGTTTGCTAGCTTGCGCGTCGTCACTAAAACTATTTTGCCAACATTGTCGTCCTTTCTCTTGTCATAATCGTTTGCATATGCATGCTAACAGTCACCAGAACTTTTCAACATCTTTGTGTCTTAGACGAATAACAACAATAAATTGTTGCCTAAGACGAGTGCGCCACTAAAATTTCTCTCAATTATTAAAAGAAGAGTAACGGATTTCGGTTTTTGATAAATCAATTTTAGCATTAATACACATTCTATTCCTCGTTAATAATAAGCACTATGTAGTTGATCAGCTAACTAGAAAAGAAGAATGTGATGTAAATCATCGTTCGAACAGCTATCCTAGGACAAAATAAGGAAATTAAAGATGAACTATAATCTGCAAAAAAAATGTTGATTTTTTCTCTATGAGATAGAGTTAGCTAATTACTATAGCGTTTCATTTTGTAGGCAGAAAAGAAGAAACTCATGGAAAATATTAAAGAACTAAATTAGCGTAGTATTGTGACAGTATCAAGGTTAGTATTTATCCTTCATGAGCGTCTCATCTTCATTCGGTTATCAATCTATGTAGCTGTTACTTCCGGTCAATTTGTCTTCTGAGGAATTGCAATAGGAAAATAATACAGAACCACTTGAAGCGCCAAACAAATGTCATTTCGACCATTACATTAAAGTATGCTCAGATTTATTATGTAATAAACTAGCGTAGATTTTTATATGTGTAAATTTATGCAAAATGTTTGCTGCAAATATTTGACTTTTCTTTAAGCAATTGCTGTAGTAATATCGCGTTATTGGGGCTCCTTTTTAGATTCTTAATTATAAAAAATAGTAAAATTTCTTTTCTTCTTTTAGTATAACATTTTGTTGATAATTATATTTTGCCGACTCTTCGATAAGATCTGTCGTCTTGTTTCTCTAAATTCAATTCGCTATTAAATCATCGTGGTGGCAACTTGTTGGACATTTCTTTCTACCGTAAGTTATTTTCTACATTAATACTTAATTGCATTCGCATTAATTATCTTCATCGAGAGAGAAAAACGCAGACAACGAGATACATGTCGAACTCTCATTAATGATACATGTGTGTATATTAATGTTTTCGCTTCGCTGATTGACCAAGGCTTGTTTTCTCTCTGTTGTCTCATCAACATTTTAAGTGAATTTTTTATATATATATACATAAACTTTTTCCTGTATCATCTAAGCATAGACTATCTAAACGACATCGTCCTTCAATTAGTATGCATATATCTATACAGGCAAAGTATACATCAATATGCTTAAAGATATCGACCAGTCTATATAGAAAAAAAAAAATCCGTTTTTTAAAAATTGTATAGTGAAAGTTATGATTACAAGTGTTTTATTCCTTTCACTAGAGTTATGCAAACTCTTCATCATTATTGGATTAGAATAGATTTGGAACAACGTAATGGAGCACAATAAAAAAAGAAAAATATATATATGTCTAATCAGTATTGTGTGTACTACATTGATGAACACACATCTGTATTTATTCAATTGCGCAAGTAGTACAAATATGGATCTGCAAAGCTGTTTGAGAGAGAGAGAGAGAGTAAAAGAACACGATTTGGATACGCTCAATGAATTTTTCCCTTTCTATCAGTTTTTTATTTGTATGAGTTCAATCATCAATTCAATCGATGTATTTGTAATATATGTATATGGTCATTAAAATTCAAGTTGTTTATTATGGGTGTAGATAGAGTATAATGGGAGACGACGAATAGGGTAGACAAGCAGATAAGTGCTTGCGTCTCGTCTTCAACTTTTTATGTTACTTTAGATAAGTGAATATAGGAATATGAATATTTACTATTAGTCTTATGGACACAATGACAAAAAAAATAGAAAAAAAAAATTGTCACCAACAATGGAGCAGATCAGTTGGCTTAAGCTGAAAATTATTCGCATCAATACATCTGATTTCCCTGAACTTCTTTCTTTGGAGAATTACTTTTTTGTTTTGCTCATTAGACTTTCACAGAGTTCGAGGGGAAAAGTGAGAATTGAGACAAGGGAGATGAAAACAGAGAAATAAATCAATAATGCAAAAACACACGTGCTGTCTCGTCACTTGTATATCTATTTTTTTTATGATATTTACAACTTGACATACTCAAGCCTTTCTTCGTTTTTCTTGCTGTTATATCTATTTTTATCAGTCAATAGGTCGTATAATGAATTCTTTTGGTTTGCTTTTCACTCTTATCTTTTATATAGGTCCGCCAGAAGATGGTTAAAAATAGTCATCACGGCGGTTCAAAAACATTGGGCAAATTATTCCAACTTTATTTACCAGATAAAACTCATCGAACTTATTCTTGCCTTCATTGTCGAGCTCAATTGGCTAATCACGATGAACTGATTTCAAAAGTAATTCTTAAAAAGAAAAGAAACAAATGTCTTATTTTTTCGTTAAAAATTTTAGTCATTTCAAGGTAGTCAAGGCCGAGCTTACCTGTTCAATTCTGTGTATGTTATTTACATTTATCAATCAAATCTTTTAATTGATTGTCTTCGTCTTTATTCGATTCTAGTGTCAATGTAAATACAAGCGCTGCTGAAGAACGAGTTTTACTGACGGGTTTACATGAAGTAGCTGATATCTATTGTGAATGTTGTAAAACTTTACTTGGTTGGAAATATGTAAATACATGATTTTAAATATTTTCTAAGCAAAATGAAAGAAATTTTTCATTCATATAGGAACATGCATTTGAATCCAGTCAAAAATATAAAGAAGGCAAATATATAATTGAACTTGTACATATGATTAAAGACAACGGATGGGATGATGAAAATGTTGATCATTCAGAATATATGAAAAAATAATAACATTTTTGTTCATTTGATTGACCCGCGTGCAAAAACAGTGATGTTAACAGGTTTTGTTTTTCCTTTCATTCTTTTTCTTTCTCAACGAAAATTGAATTATTATTATTATTATTATTATTATTATTATTATTATTACTATTACTATTATTATTTAAAAAAAAGAAGCTTCTGTACGTTTCTTTGTGTTGTTGTTGTTATTGTTTCTTTTTTCTTCCCATTGCTCTAGTCATCGTTCCATATTCTAGCTATCGATGATTGTTTTGTTTGAAATTAGTATTATTATAATTGACAAGTAGAGACAACAAAAGGGTAAAATAATTTCTTCTATTAACAATCACTTGTGTCATGTTTTCTTGTTTATTTTTATGAATTCATATTCGTTATATCCTTTTACTGTATATAATTTGTTGTCTCGATTTTTTTCTCTCTTGATGATTACGTTTCTTGTATATTCTGCTTATGTATATTTGTGTATCTAAGATACCTAAAACCTCGTTTCATTTTAAACATATTCTATGATTATATTTTGCTCTAGACAAATCATGAACTTTTAATTTTCTATAGTTTTTGTTTATTTAGTTTCTAATCAATGTTATTAATGAAAACAAAAAAAGTAGGTATAGAGTGACTCTGATGACCGTGTGAGAAAGAAAAAAAGCAATTTCTTCGCCTTATCATTAACAATATTATGGAAGATGATATGTCCTCGAACCTGATTAAGTAATCATTGATAAGAAACATTTGTATGTTGTTGTTTGATATGAGCGGAACAAAACGTAGATTTAGTAGGTCATGCCTTTATGACATAGATTACCATATGTAAATAAAACACTTGTATATTAGCCTGAGAAACTGATAGGAAATACGTGTGAAGGATAAAAGTCTAATGGAGAAAGAATAAATCATAGGAATTAGCTATTGAATGAAATAGATCTTTTCCGTGAAGTTTATTTCAATGAGTTGAAGAGAATAAATCGATTTTACGTGATTATAGAGCCGAATATGAATTGTCTTGATTTATTTATCGCAAGGAATTATTAGAGCCTATTAATAAATATGAAACTTTTCTGAGTAAAAACTAAACATTACTATTTAAGCTAATACTTTGAATTGGCAACGAAATGGTAAATTGTATTTAAATTATGTCCATATTTTTCATAAATAATAATAGATAATTCATACGATAATAGTTAATCATAACAATACAATATACTATCATTTTTGCAGTTCGTCTAGACTTTCTAGTCTTCGTTTTTACTGATTCCAATGACTATTAGACTTGAAAACAGTACGTGTAACCTTAAATTGTTATCTATAACAAGGCAAACAAAAGTAATTAAAAGCGACATTATAACAACAGGATATAGATTTTAATCTAAAAATAATAGAATAATCCATGAACGTATATATTCAACAATGAAAATAATCCTGCGACAGATACCAATAACTATTTTTCAATTAAAATTATGCTTCAAGAAATACGATAAAGTAATGACAAGAAGTAATTTTAAATGAAAACTTCAATTTAAATATTAAGATCTACAAGTAACGCCTAATTTATTATTATTCTTTGAAATTGTCGATAATCAAATCATGTTCTGCCATTGTTGATGATGTGTTTACTTCGCAATGGGAGAGTTGTTGTCTAATTCGAGTTCGAATATAAATGGAGAAAAGACAAAATTAAACTAAAACTAAATCCATTCCTAGATTTAGCTTTAGTTTAACTTTCCGATATATGCGACATATCAATAGATATATATCTCTACAGTCAAACCGACACCCACAGGTATACAACCCAGGCACCACCCTGGGTACCTTCATCTGTACCCATATTTGAGCACTCCTCCGTGGTACCCATCACCACAACCACATTTGAAGTACCCCGCACCTCTTCTGGGTACCCCTCCTACCCACCCCCTCACTCGCACCGCCACCAACAGTTACTCCTTAGTCCCCCTCAACCCACACCCACTCCATCTTAAACTAAATCTAAAACTAAATCTATTTCTATCACTTATTTTCGAATTGATACCATGCAATTGGGTGTCCACTGGTATTCGAATTCGAACTAGGCATCTCATGGGAAAATGAAACATCTATATTATGATTATTCTATTAAAGCGTTTAATCTGCTTGTAAATGTCTTTTTGTTGTTGTTGTTGTCACGATCTTGTTTAATATTGATCTCTCAAGAACTTTAGTATTTATATTGCTTTTTTTTCTAATAAAACAAAGTTTGATAGTAATTGTTCATTTATTTTTATTTGCATAAAAAAATCTATGGTAAAGTTCCTATGAAAGTATTTAACAAAAGTACTTTTCATTTTATTGACGAAAATTGGAACAATTTGTGCTTTTGAAAATCTTGGCGATAATTGTCAACACAACAACCTAATTAAAAGAACAGTTCAGCAGAGTGTGAATACAGTTGTAAAATATGTAAATCTGTCCTACGACCGATATTCGGAACCCGGCATCTTTCTATTACAAAGAAGTGTAGTCATTTACTGATTGAAAAACTCTTAGTTTTTTCAATAATGCAATCGATTATTGACATTTTATATTTGCTCCATTTTTCTCTAGATGGAGTGAGTATCCAAATAAGAGCACATAGCTTTTCGTTGTCTTCCTTTTTCGATAGCTAAAACAGGAGTGGCTTATTTAACTACTTATACTTACTTTTTCTTCGCGTTTCTTCTTCTACTACTAGCATTAGCTATAGATTCTCCTAAAAAATGATACCAATTTTCAAGGACAAGATTCGCGTAACCTTCCTTAAATATACACATGTTGTCATGAAGAAAAAACAAGAATTATTCGACGTACAACTACTAAAAAAAGTCATCTTCACATTCGATTAATTGATATTTTCTCCAAATCACGTGAATTCTTTTTATATAAAATCATTATCATACACAGAGTTAGTATGAAATAATGTTCTATTAATAAGAAAAATAATTATTTTTGAAAATTTTCTACTTACAATACCTATCTGAAAATGAATAGAGCGGCATTTTTAACAACATTCACTTCTCTTTTCCCATATTCTGTATTTTTAAAATACCATACTTATCTTCTACGTTTGCATTCTTTGTTATGATAGAGAGCGACAAAACAAAAGCTAGCAATGTCACCGCATACATCAAGATTTGTTTTGTTTTAGATGAATTTTTTTTTATCTTACTCATACCGCTTAGTCTCGTATCGTTTTTCTATAGTTCCCCAAATCCGAAAAGTGGCGTCTGCTACTCAAACAATATCACATCGTTATGAAGTTAGAAGGACGTTTTTTTAAACTCATTTTGTTTTCATGAGCATTTTAATTTTAGGAAGCGATCTCAACTTTAAATGTCTTGCAGACGAATCATTCATCATTACGAACCGGCGATCAACGTGGGAAATCAATGGAAATCATTCAACGTTATCTATCACTTCTCAACGTTCAGGTGACCAAACGATAGTAAATGAGGCAAGAGCGTTGTAAGTGTGAACAAATCTAATATTGTTCTTATGCATGATACTCTGAATGCCTCGAATAAGTTGAAATTATTGTTTTTTCAATTAAAGTTCTTTACTAATTCCTATTTCTTGAATTTTGAATTGCAGTCAGATCAAATCGATCAACTTAACATAATACACGTAGCAGGTACAAAAGGAAAAGGATCTACATGTGCGTTTACTGAATCAATTTTACGACAATATGGTTATAAGACTGGATTTTTTAGGTATTCAATAGTCTTGAGTTAAGATTTTTTGGTTTTTTTTTATATAAATAAAGTGCATTCTAGTTCACCACATTTAATTGAAGCACGAGAACGCATTCGAATCAATGGAGAGTTGTTATCGAAAGAAAAATTTGTTGATTATTTTTGGCAATGCTATAATGTTATTCGTGATGGTGTTCAACAATCAACTGATGAAGTAATGTGGTTATAGCACGTTTCAAATACTGATTTATCCTCAATTGCTCGACCAAAACGATGAGTTCATTGATTGTTATTAAACGAGTTTTCAAATAATAGCAGCAATGAAGGGAAAAAAAACATTGATTGCGTCTGGAGTTTTTCAACGAGAGAACGTAATTTTTTTCTGAGATATACTGAAAAATTAGACTTCATCAGATTAAAAAATTTCTAAAAATACACTCGTAGTCTCAATTCAATTTTCGATAAGCAGCCTCTGTTCTTCAATCTTTTACTCTGGTTTTTCTAGAATGCAATTCAAATGCCATATTATTTTGCTTTTCTAACAACAATGATGTTCTACGTATTTGTTCATGAACAGGTTTGAAAACATACTAGTTGATCTGTTTTTATGAAAAGAACTGGCTTATTTTAAAAGATCGATGTTGGTGTTATCGAAGTAGGCATTGGTGGAGAATATGATTGTACAAATATTATCAAGTTTGTAATTCTATATTGCATGTTCATTTCTATATCTTAGGATTACATCCATAGGACTCCGATTGTATGTGGCATTGCATCATTAGGATTAGATCATGTTAAACTATTAGGCAATACGATAGAGCAAATTGCATGGCAAAAAGCTGGAATTTTTAAACGCGATGTTCCAGCTATTACTGTACCACAACAACCAGAAGCCATGCGTATTTTACACGAAAGAGCTGAAGAAAAACATGTAAGAAAATCAAGTAGACTATTATAAAAAGTTTCATTATATATATATAGTGTTCATTGAAAATCGCATCTCCTCTAAATCATTATTCAAGTTATCCATTTCAACTTTCACTTGCTGGAGATGTACAAGAAATAAATGCTTCATTGGCAATAGAATTAGTTTTTCATTGGCTACAAGCTCGGACAGGTTAGTAAATCATTAAATGTTTTGTGTTTCGACACTGAACTATTGCCATTCTTCTTAGGAGAATCTTATGATCAACTTAAGAATGGCCCATTAAATAAAAATATTCTTCAAGGTTTAGCAACATGCGAGTGGTTGGGTCGTAATCAAGTAGTTGATACAAAAAATGCCACTTATTACCTTGATGGTGCACAGTATGAGAAATAAATTTTATTTTTCTTTCGCGTGAATCTTGTTTTTAATTAGTACAATTGAATCAATAGAACAATGTAAAAGTTGGTTTAATGATTCATTATTGAAACAAAAGTCATTGTCAAGACTTATTCTTTTATTTTATTGTTCATATGATCGACAGCCAGATGTGTTGCTTCAACCTCTAATGGTAAAAGTGGAATTTTCCCTTTTATTTTTCAATTATTTTATTAAATGCATATACGAATAGAAATGTAAATTTGACTGTGTTGCTTTTTGTTCACCGATCACATCCACAGCAATAATCGATAATAATTCTCAAACAGATAAAAAACTTGGCAATGGTAATAGAACATAGGTTTTGGGCTCTTTATGAGAGAATTCATTTCTATCTTTACAGACCAATGGCGAGCAACATCAAATATGGTCAGCGAAATAGGTCGTCTTTCATTACACGTAGCTGCATTTGAAAAACTTTGGTTATCAACTGTAGAAAATCAAACAGCAATACCACCGATACACTGTTTTCATACAGTGTCACAAGCATTAGAATGGATAGATGATAGTAAATCATCAAAACCATGTGTTTTAGTCACTGGCAGTCTTTATTTAGTCGGCGCACTGTTGAAATTGCTCGATAAAACTGATGGTGCTCTATGAAAAAATTTCCCCGTAATATGTCTGTGATTTTTTCTCTATTCAATATATCAAAATAAAACCGGGTGCTGGCTATTAAATATACACGAGATGTCAATTTCACAATTTTCTTGCATAACATGAATATTTTTGTAACAATATCAGTGAGCCATCGATTTTTAGTGCCTCTTGTCGATAATAATAAAAGAGAAAGCTAACATTGTTCAACAATTTTATTTGTAGAAAAACGAAGAAGTATTGCAAATATTTTTGCTTCATAGTGGCTCGTCGAGCAATAAAAAAGAATAGGAAAATCCAAAATCAATTGAAGAAAAACAACGGTTTCAAGAGTGGATGGTTTACCCTTCTCTGAAGAAATCATGGATGCTGATACGAGGTGTATTTGAATTTTTTTTATTGCATGAAACTAAAGAATTGAGAGCGTCGTTTCCAAGTTGATTGAGCTGTACAACGATTTCAAAATCAGCAAATACATGATATTTTATAGATATAAGAATAATTGTTCGAATTTCTTCATTCAGCTATGATGATAGATAAACACACGGAGCAAATAAACTAACTAAGATTCTTTCTTGATGATAGTGATTCTCGCAAAACTAAATCGCGTCCGATAAATCTCTTAAGAGAACATTGTTGTATAGAGGTCGTGACAAATCAGTTGTCATAGAGTAATGCGATTGGTTATTAATTTCTTTTCTGTTGATTGGTTGTCTGAAATAAAACACATTGTAACAACCAGTAGAAAACATTCGTTTGTCTTTTTTTTCATCGCTTCGTCTGTTCAATGTATGACATCGTTCCTTGAGAAACATTTCGCCATTTTTTCTCTGGATTTTTATTTATTCATTTTATACTAGAGAAAATCAAGCTAAAGTAAAAGAGAGAATCGTTGCACATCAAAGTAAAGCAAATAATAGATCAAACTCGTAATAAAGTGAACAACTAAAATAACTATTTTTTAACTCTAGATATATATATAAATAAATATTAGTCAACTAAGATGCAGGTGGAATCAGTACCTGCATCAGCTTCATTATCTGAAGCACTCATATCAACACTACCAGTACCTCCCTCGGAATCAGCAGAAGCTACAAATGCACCACTATCTCTAACATCTGAAGATACTGAAAAACCAACATTTCATATCATGCAACCACCACCACCTGCTGCGCCTCCAATTGTATCCAATGAAGTACCAATCGCTCCTGCACCACCAACTTACACTCAGCTAGTAGCCGTTCCAATAGCTTCAGATCAATCAATAACTGTTACTACACCAACAGCTACCATCAAGCAAACCAAACGAGTTTGTTTAATATTTTTCTCTCGATGAAATCGAAACAAAAGAATTTTTATAGGGTTCTCGAGCTTCTCATATTAATAAACAAATAAGTCGATCACCAGCCAAACAAGCTACATTACTTGCTCGACCATCTACTGGTAAAACATCATGTATATTACCTCAACCACAAAAAACTGTTTTACTAAGTAATCAAATGAGTAAGTCATCTAAATAGATATACATTTATATATAAATATATATATATTCTCTTTTAACTAGCACCACTTGTACCAAAACCTATATCAGCAAGTAATAAATTAAATCGATAAAAAAATAAGCAAATTATTATTATTTTTTTTCTCTTTGTAATCAGATGTTCCAATTGTGAAACCATCAGCAGCGAACCAATCTCAAGGATTCACTACTTATTTGGTTGTAGATGGAAATCAAGGACAAGTATGTGAAATTTTTCGTTCGTTCCACCAAAAACCAAAATCTCTCTTTCAGCTTGTGCAAGTCGCTAATGATGGTCAAAAACCAATTACATTTCGTAATCAAGCTGGTCAAATACTTCAAGCTACACCCATAACTGTTGTCGCAGCAGCAAATCAACCAGTTATTCCTGCATATCAAACTAATGGAGATGTTTCTATTTGTAAGTCTAATTTGCTTAACAACATAAAAACAAATTCTATCTCTTTGTATAATATTATTATTCATTATTGTTTTTCTTTAGTACCTAACTCTACGCAAATTCATACTTTTCCACAACAACAAGCTACCGTTACTCCTATTGGAACACAACAGGTAAAACAACAGAAAGAAATTTTTCAAGAGAAATTTACGGTACAATTTTTATTAAAAATAGTCACATCAAAATTCTCAGACAGTAACTACTGTTCGTACTAGTTCAACAATTGACATGCAACGAAGTAAATTATTTTGATAATTATGATAAACTTAGTAATCATCTGGTCTTTTGTTCTTATAGCTACTTTAACAAGTGATACAACAACAATGACAACACAGCAACTAACAGGTATGACTCAAATACCTGCAACAACATCTTTACTTAATGGTAAATAAACGATGGAACCTTTTATCTAATAATTATTGTTTTGCATTTTCAATTCAGGTTGTAATATTGTAACTCATCAACCATCACTTCTTCAACCAAATCCAATAATGCCAACATCAATATTGAATGGAAGTACTGTACAATCCCATGGACGAGAACTATCACCGATACATAACGAGAATGATTCGTCTTTAGATGACACATCGGGTTAGTACAATATACGAATAATAGAAAATCAGAAACTATATTTATTTACTTAGGATTAGATGGTTCAGTAACACCCGATACAGGTCTTTCTCTTTCACTTTCTCAACTAGCGCGTAAAGCTAATCATCGTCATCGACGTTCAAGCAGGTAAATTAAAATATAATCAAGCCATATATGTTTTATTATTGTAATCATTCATAATAGCTCAAGTTTATCGAAAAAGAAACGTGGACGACCTAGGTAAGATTTGAAACAGGAAAAAGAGTTTCTAGAAAAAAATTGTTTTCTTTTCAGATTATATGAACGTGATCCATTTACGAATAAACCAATTAAATGTCGTCCTATGCCTGAAGGTACAGAATTATCCATACCAAATGTAACGACAACTACAACAACATTACTTATACCTGGTCAAACAACAACAACTACAACATTTAATAATTTACATCCTCATACAAATGGTGGTGCTTCATTAATATTTCCGAATCAATCTATAAATCACACAGTAAGTTTCTTGTGAATATACTTTCATACGCAATTGTAAAATCTCGAAAATTGAGCCTCTATTTATTTAAGATTCAATTGTAATTTATATGTCAATAAGAAATACAAATATCAAGAGATAAATCCTTAATACCTCAAGAGCAGAATAAGCTTAGCATGAATTTTTGACGAAAATTTTAAAATTTCCTATTGAATAAATCCTAAACAGTTTTAGAGATCTATGAGAGTAAGTCTTTTTACATCACTCTGACTGAGTCAATTTTAAGCAATTAAAAAGTGTGCATCTTTAGTAAACTAGTAACTACATCTTTACCCAAAAGAATATTGACTTTGCAGTCAGTTCGATACTATTTTCGTTGAAATTTCACTGCGAAATTTTTCTATTTTTCTTCATCTTTACTTTTGTACTTAATTTTATTGAAAATATTAGTCACGTAATGAAATTCTCTTGTAAAATTTTACAGACTACAATTCCTGTTAATAATCCATCACTGTTACAGCAACAGCAACAACAACAGCAGCAACAATATTCTTATCCATCTTTGCTCAGCGGCAATGTATCGTCAACAAACATGCTTGCTGCGCCAACTATGAATATCTTTTCCGTTAATAATAATAACAATATTAGCTCATGTTCTTCTTCATATTCTTATTCAAATCAACCAACAACAATCATTCCACCACCATCAACACCAATAACAACAACGTCAACAAACGGTCTTTCTCGCTCATATATTCCCCCAATAACACAGACTATTGAAAATCATGCAACGATTCCATTAAAAAATTTACAAATATCGTCAACATCATCTCCAACGACAAGTTCTCCTCGACCATCAACGAATGCTTCATCGACAACAACAGTACCTAATGTTGTTCAATTAAATCCTTCGCCAATTAAATCTCTTAATCAAACACAAAATAGTGATATTGTAGTTCATTATATTGGTGGCTTTGTTATACGTGAAAGTAGTCATCCGTTTCCAGCTGATGAAAATGATGATCATACAAAAGAATTAAACAATTCAATTGGTAAAGAAAAAGAAAATCATAGTTTTAATGATACAAATAGTGATCTTGGTTCTGATCAACTTCGATGTACGTTATGTAAAAAAGTTGATTTTTCAGAACGATTTTTTAATCAAGAAAAAAAATTTTGTTCACGGTCCTGTTCAATGAAATCATCTAAGATAGCTAAAACAATAAATGGAAAGAATCCTGATCATATTAAAACACCGTCAATAAGTGAACCAATAAGAATGATTGAAAATTCTATACCACAACAATCCATTGAATCAAATCATGATGAACCAATATCATTACCACCTGATCATGGTTTACCAACTGATCCAAGTAAATGGACTGTTTTTCAAGTTGGTGAATTTGTTGCACGTCTAACAAATAATACAATACGTGAAGCTTTCTATGAAAGTGAAATGGATGGTCAAGCATTGTTGTTAATGACACAAGAACATTTACGTGATACTATGAAAATCAAATTAGGTCCATCATTAATTATATCAAGTGAAATCGCTAAACTACGTGAACGTGCAAAAGCATTTACTACTTAATTCATGGGTCGAACTTCGTTTTTTTCTTCTTCTTTTTGTTTTGTATTTTGTATAAAGTCGATCGTTTTGGAAATCTATCATGCAGATATATTCTTGTTTTTTTTTCCATGTAAAATAGATTAGATTATTATGATGTTTGTATGTATATATATTCACTTGAATGGGATTTTCTATATGTTGTTGTTATCGTTGTTTTATGTACAAATAAATCGAGACATGATGAAAAACACTATGTTCAGCTTTTATGATAAGTTAATAATC
The DNA here is from genome assembly GCA_905331475.1 of Rotaria socialis. NCBI lineage: Eukaryota > Metazoa > Rotifera > Eurotatoria > Philodinida > Philodinidae > Rotaria > Rotaria socialis. The sequence goes on along the minus strand of CAJNYU010000714.1, from coordinate 93,450 downwards.
CCAATAGTTTATTATGTATCTAGTTATGAGTTGAATATAACTTAATGTGACAAACACTTTTTAACTTGCAGCTGCAAATCTGTCGAACACAAAAGCAGTGATCGAGAAATATCTGGCAGACGATTGTTGTTTTCTACTAATAATACATTACGTACTTCTACATTTAGAAGTGAATTTTTCATCTGTTCACTGACACTATTCTTATTGTTGTTAGTATATCCGTGTTGCACATTATTCCTCTCCTTGTTAATTGAATCAACTCATTCATAAGCCTTCCGTAAATATACATTGTAGTTACAGGAAGTCGCAACACAAGGGGAGGAAAGTGAAACGAACTCAAGCCGAAAAAACTACGAGTACAAATGAGTCTAGGTGGAGTGTACACTGCAAGAGTCTTGCTTTTTTTCTCTTGATCTCATTACATATAGTATGAGAGTACATTTCATGCGAGGCAAAAACGGCGACATTTACTAACTGTGTTGGCGTATTGTCAAAAGGATTAGAAGATGTTTCTTTTGTGTATTCAATTGCATATACACCTGATAGTATAGACTGCAGTAGAAACCAAACACGTGTTTAGAGAGCTTTGCTGTGGACATCAAATGATTTTACAGGAATGTTAAAATGTTTTTATATGTAAATTACTGCATAGGAACCATAGAAAAAAAAAGATGTGTAACCAAAGAAATATATTCTAACCAAGCGTTAGTCATCCAGAATTTGAAAGTATAGCACATATCGAAAAATGTTGAAAAAAAAGTGATAATATTCTTGTGAAAAACCTGTAAGAGATTTTCTCTGAGTCTTTGTCATATCAAATACATTTATACATCCAGATCGAACGATTTTCGTCGTGTAAACAATGTAAAAATGTATCTTGTAATGCTCTAACGAGAGTTTTCTAACCATTGCAGCCGGTCAATTACATGACCTGAAATGTCATATCAATGCATGCAATGTGTTGACTTGTTTAACGAGCTTATAGAAAATAGCGACGCATTCAAGATAGTATTAGATGTTTTCATAGGTCCAGGACATCAAAAATGCATGGCGATAATCGAATAAGTATCAGATAGAAATTTCTCATTCGATGAGTTAGATTATGGTGCGACGCAAACTTAATATTTGAATTCATAGATATACGTGTATATACAATGAATACTTATATGCAATTAGAAGTTTCATCAAATATCTGATCAAATATGTAATAGACAGCTCATTTTGATCTTCAGGTAAAGTTAGTTTCGCCACCGTGCTTTTAGTTCATGTAACAGAACAGATCTATTTTCGTAATCAACATTTACATGAAAAGTTCTATGACAATTGTAGACGAAATATTTCGATTTGAAATTAAAAATCCCTATGCTACTGCCTATCGTTTCCCTACATAATCAATCATAATAAAACTCAGATAAACAGTCATTACAAATAAAAAAAAAGATTCAACTTTTCCTTTAGTTTTCAAATTGGTAAATGAGAAAAATAATTCATAGAGACTTTTTTTATTCTATCAAAGACTTTTTTCAAGAAAAATATAATGATTAAGTATTATTTTTAAGTGCAAATATAAGTAAATGAATAGGCATGCTCAAACGAACACTTTGTCGAGCAATGCTAGTCGATGTTTTATCTAGTAACAATAATCCACAAGCTGATAATTGTGCACAAATACGACGAACATCTGTAAAACTATATTCGTTTTTATCTAAATAAAAATCTTAAATAAAAAAAACAAAACAAAAGAATAATTTGACATACCAAGTCGATCGTAAATCGCATTGATCGTTGTAATTTCTCGACCTTTGCCATAGGATAATTCATCTTGAATAGCTTCAAGTACTTTACGTTGAACAGGATTTAAATTTCTATCAAAAGAAAATTATTCAGACTAGATAGACACATTTTTCTGCTGTTCAAATTATACCGAATACATATGGTTCGTGTTGATGTATATAAACGTTCAAAAGTTTTTTGTACATGTTCAAGTGTAACTTTCTTTGATGATTTATCTAATTGTGCCATATCTAATGTTTGTGAACATATTTGAAGAACACGACGAACATCACCAGATATCGATGAAACTTTTCGACATATTAAATCAAGTGAATCTTTATCAAATAATGATGATAAATCAGAACCAAGACGTGCTTGAACTATTTCACTGAGCTGTTTAAATGTATATGGATGAAATATGACACGATTTAAACCCTTCAGACAGAAACATTTATACAAATATATTCATTGTTATTAAAAAAATAATTTACTAAACGTGATTGAAGTTTTTTTTTAAACATTGTTTCCGGCAGATCAAGTGTATTAGCTATTGCAATAACAATTAATTTTGAATAAGCTTGTTGAGGCCATTCTAACATATTATATAATATTGTTTGATTTTTTGTATATAAATGATCAACCTAAAAATTAATTTATACAATACAAATGCTCAGAACCAAAAGAAAATATTAAATTACTTCATCAAGTAATAGCACAGTGGGTTGTCTTTTTTTATTAATTCGATCTGTAAAATATTTCGATAGAAGCTTGCATGCCATTTTCGAACTACGTTTTCGATCAATTTCATTTTCATCAATTGCCTAAACCGATCTAATCAAAAAAAATGAATGCTACCAAAGAAAATATTTACTTGCAGAAGTTGATTGTAGATTTTTTCAGGTTTATTTAGTTTCATTCCATTAAGAAAAATATATTTAAATTGTGGTAAATCAGAATCACTTGAAAGAAGCATTAATTCACGTACTACTTTATTTACAATAGCTGTTTTCCCAACACCGGGTACACCACTGACGTACAATGCTCTAAAAAATAATTGTAATGAAAAATTCATCAAACCAATAAGAGTAATCAATGCAATCATCTTTGATTATCCACGTGTATGTATGCAATTTATTTAGATTTGACCAGAATTAATAATTTACTCCGTTTGAGTTCGCAGCAGAATGTTTTTTCTGGTCATTAGAGAAAATTCTTGCTCAATACATGATTTGTTTTTGAAATAGCTAGTCGAAATCGAGTAAACATGTCGCAAGGCTTTTTTTTGTTCGATTGAACCTTGCATAATGATTCAATTTCACGAAAAGGTTATAGCCTTATACAAAAAGATGTTCAACTATTTATTATTGACAAGAGTTACCAGAAAATGAAATTTATATTCCGATATCGTAGCAGCTAAGTAGAAAATCTTTCGAGAAAGAAAAATAATTTATTCAAAAATTCATTTTTACCCGCCAGCTTGTGCATCGAGTTTATTTGTAATAAATGCTGCGATAGAATTTGATTCTTGTTCACGACATGGTGGTGCTTCAGGTAAATTAGTTGGTAAAAGTCTAAATATATATTCATATTACCGTGATAAAAGCAAAATAAGCATTTAAAAAAAACTCAACCGTTGTCGAGCTTGAGCAAATACATCAGTGGAAATATCCATAGATGTTATACCATCATCATCATTTTGTAAATCATTCAATGTCAATGTATTCATCTAAGAATGATAAAAAAATATTAGATAAATTCGTTTCATAGAAATGATGATTTACCCGAGGTAAAAATGATGGTCGTATCTTCTTTGTGGCTGGTGCTCCTTTACTAACCAAAGTTGATTTTCGATTATTATTATTATTTGATATAATCTTTTCATCATCACTCGATGAACTTTCATCTTCATCGTCATCTTCATCGTCATCCCCATCATCATCATCGTCTTCGTCAGTTGAAAAGGATTGATTTGGTTCATATTCATCTTTATCTTTTTCAAAACTAATTTGACGACTTGCTCTTGTTAAAGGTCGTGGTGTATGATTTGTTTCTCTTTTTGTTATTGGTGATGATAATGACACGACGGGCGTTGATGGTGTTCGTACGCGCAGATTATATTTTACTTTTTGTAGTGAATCGCTTTTTAATTTTGGCGTTGACCATTGACCAGTTGTTGAATCACGAACAATTTTTATGGGAGTTAGAATAATACGAACATTACTAGTTTCATTCGAAGGCATGATTTTGTGTTCTCTTTGATGTAAGAATTTCTGTATGAATGAATATTCTTTGTATATGGAGAATATGATTCATCATTGTTTGAAATGACCCAATCGATTGAATGATACTATGAAGAGGGCATAATTCCTTCCTTCTGAACTAATTGAAAAGAAGTCGAAATTTTTCATCCGTGTACATATAACACGATTTGAAATGTACATTCAATTGAAAAAAATTGGCTTGAGAAAAAAATGTTTTTCTAAGTAGACTAGATAAATTGAATTCTTGATATCATATAGCTATGCTTTTTAGTTTGACGATTATCTCAATTTCAACAGTCATGTTGAAAAGTAATGATCTTTATTCAATCGATGCACGCGTGAAACAACTATTACTGGTGTTAGTATAGTCATAAACCAGATTTTTACAAATATTTGACAAAAAAAATTCTTTTCCTACTTGTTGAAGAATCTCTAAATAAGTCGTTCACCGATTCATTTCACATACACGTAACAGTTTAACTATGATTGCTCCTTAATCAAACATCATTTCTTGTAATACTTGTTCATCGAATTGGAAAGTTGTCATGTTAGAGTTTAGTTGTGTATCAGTAAATAATGCGAATAAACATTTTCCCACTAATGAATTCTAACGTAAAAAGTGCTGTTATCGTATTGATAGTTTGGTGAGTTTGCTGCAAAAATAGTTAAACTAAAAGACTCAATTAGAGATTACTTTTGCTTTTTAATATGTTATTAAAATCAAACGAATGCATGTGTATGCAGAAAATGAAAAATATTGCGGTAATAAATTGGTAAAGCAATACAATTATTACTAACATTCAAAATCAGAACAATAGATAAAAAGAAAAGATCGATCCATCTTTGCAAACTTGACATATGTATTCGAATGATGTTTGAAAATGATCACAAAATATTCAACGGAACAAAAGTATTCTATTGTAGAATTATCAATCAAATGTGGGATTATGTTTATAAATTCGATACAGTTCAATTTCTCCCAATTTAGAATAAAAATTCAGTTTTATGCAATCATTTATATTGACTCTGTTGCTAATTTTCCCTTAAAAGTTGACGAATTGCTGACTATTTTAATTATGTAATTTTCATCCGACGTAAACTTCTGTTCGTCAATATATTATTTCTTTAAATCTTGTGATGCCTTTGGATTATATACAGCGTCTTACGCCTGCCATATTTTTGTTGCACTTGACATAAACGAAGATAATTATTAGTTATATGTTTCAACATTTAGTACATATCGCTCTATGACACTCATTTCAAATGAATAAGTCTAATCACTTGTTTTAATCTTAGTAGTAAATTTAACATATATATTTGTCCTAAACAGTCGACGTTGAAATCTAGAGTGCTATTCAAGGTTACCAAATACTTTTGTATAAGTTATAATTCAATTTTGAGTATTTATATACTTCTACAATGTGAGCCATCTGTCGAGTATAAAACGCACAGAAAAATGATCTCCAGTGTACGAATCGCAAGAGAGAATCGAAACAATTCTTTTTTCCTCTTACATTTTCGAGAGCAAAAAGAAACGTGTAGATGCAAATTCATCATTCGTTTGCTTTGTTGCCTGTAAACTAAGACGATAAAGTTGACAAGGGTCACCGGCATGTCTTTGAAACATTAAAACAAAACAAACTTTTTTCTGTCTTGTTGTAAACTGATATAGTTTGAAACAAACAAATATTCGAATTATTTTATTCAAGTCTTTGTCAGCCATTAACTTTTCAGATATTAACATCAGTTATACAACCACTGTGTGTAACAACTTCTAAGGTGTAGAATTCATCGTGAAAAGTTATTCAACGACGTAGATATTTTCGTCGACAATCAACAGGGTAGTCAATATAAAATCAGTATGACTACAAAATCAAATGATTTTAGCAGCCGTCTCTTGTCAAAAATTAATGAATAGCAAAGATTCGTCGTGATCGACACAAAATCATTAGGTGAACAGCTTCACCGAAAAAATACTACGTTGTTTTATCCCAAACAGATGAAAATTATTTCAGTGTTTCAAACAATTTTATTGGCATTGATCTATTTAATGGAAAGAAGACACTTTTTTGAATGTATCCAGATATGGTTTGAACGAAAAATCGATCCAAACCATAAATATAGCAAAAAAATTAGCTCAATCAACTATGATAAAATATCTGCCGTTGGGCTGTATTTGATACGTGTGAAAGAATGTTTGATTTTCTATACGTATTTCCAGCGAAAACATAAAATTTTCTGTAAGCTTTTATTTTAATTAAATAGTTAAAAAGTTCATATGATTTCAATTTTTTATTTAGAGGAAAAAAAGCAACTAACTACGTCATTCTTCCAGTCCATCTTCTAGCATTCCTTGTGCAAAATGCGACCAATGCCGTGATTATGTTTTTCTGTGTAAATCACCACCCACTTATCATCACTTTCGTAATTGACTAATAAACTTGACATGGCTATATTTTTTCCTTCATCATGTTTCTTGTGATGCTTTTTCACAATCTTAAATTTATGAAATAAACACAAAATAGAAAGAACTTTTAAAGGATTAGAATCTTCACAAATCTAGTACTACCCAGGTCAATGATACCGGAGGACGGATACTGTAGGAACCGGCCGGAAAGATGCGGAAAAATCACCGTATCTGGCCGGAAAGCACGGGAAAGCGCTGGAAACTGGAAGCAGTATTCCAGTTGGCAGGTACCGGAATACTGCTTCCACTTTCCAGCGCTTTCCTGTGCTTTCCGGCCGTTTCCCGCCGTACGTCCACGACCTGGGTAAGTTTGTACTGTCCAATAAAGCTTTAAACATTATAGGCCAAAGATACTCATATATTTGTACAAGAGATCTTCTATCAGCGCTATGATTTGTGAACAATTTTAATTAGCACTTACCATAGCTTATCTAGTTGCTATGCACAACTATTAATCCGTATGTTATTTGCGTGTATCAATTCAGTCATTCTCTTCATCGGACTTTCTGTATACTCTAGTACGAATTCTACTCGTATACAATTCAACAAAACAATTGGTAAGATGTTGTTAATTTAACATATTCTAGTAACATTCTCGTTGTAAATCAATGCATTCTACTCAATGATGAAAAAAGAGACTTTCGCGAATTTTCAGCATTTTAAATTAGCTAATAGATAATTTATTTCGATTACATTTTTTTTCTCTGTCAGATCATTATGTCAATATAACAAAAGAAGGTTTCGATTTGACAATGTTTCGTCATTCGCCATTAGAAAATTGTACTGAATTTTTTCGAACAATAGTAGATCTATTTTCATTGAACTCGTCAAGAATAGAAAACATAACAATCTTACAAGAAAGAATAACGTCATTAAAATTAATTAATTTGTGTATATACGTTGATATAAAAAGTCTACGAAAACTTAAAAGTCTTCGTCGTATATTTTTTCAAAATTGTACTATTCATTTTATGATTAGTCAGCAACGAGAAGATTATGATTTGTATCCAAAGAATTTATCACGATGGTCATTTAATAACGGCCAAACAGATTCATTCAATCAATTCATTACGATGATTAATCAACTAGGTAAAGAATTTGAATTCAACAGCAAAAAAGTCAACAAAAGTTTCTTTTTCCATAAAAAGGTCCTCTGAAATTTGATTTAAAATTATCTAATTGTTTTAAACCAATATATTTCTTTAATGATTTCATTCCACTTGATACACAATTAATTTCTCTTGATATAACATGTGAACATTTTCAAATCGATGAACCATCTCATACGAAAACAAGTACTGCAATTTTTCTTACACCAACCATAATTATTAATACACAATCAAGTTCTTGTCCATTGAATCATAAATATAATTGGCTAAGTTTGAAACGTAATCATACATCTCTATATTCATTACGAACATTGATATGTGAAGATCGTCTTATTGAACTTCATTTTAATATCAATCCAACAACAATTCAAAATATAAAAGTTATTTTTTCAACTCATAGAACATCTACTCAATTGACAACTACGACGCTAAAATGGACTGCATCAATAATAATTAATTTTTCTGTTGCTCTTGTATCAATTATTACGTTATGTATTGCATTTACTATTTTTTGTATTCGTATTGCAATTAAAAAATCAAATCAGTGATACGCCACTGCTATCAAAAGAAAGATAACTAGAACGTGATAATTAATAAACGCATTATTGATATTGCGAATATACTTCGTGTTTCGTTAACTACTCTCAATGCCGTACAATAGCGTTCCCCTGGTTACGCTACTAAATCGACCATTGAGAATTGTTGCCCATTGTAATGTATATAATTCCACTATGTTCACTTAGATTTTTATATATTAATAAAGTCAAGTAAAAAGAAAAATTTTATGATTGAAAAAACAATAATAAAATTTTTAATAAGTTTCATTTATTATTAACGACATCTTCTCGAATAGACTGACGCGAACAAAGCAATACACGGCGATATCTGATTGGTTTTCGAAATCAATCATTCAGAAACGAACAGAACATCAAGACGACCATATTAAAAACCAAAAGCTTAACAAAAATCATTTCTTTACGATACTAACCGTTAAGTGTCACTCCGAGAAATATGTTCAAGTGGCTTTTACTTTCGGCTCTGCTGAGTCTATTTCTATTCTCAAGTAACATAATCCCATTAATCTTTGAACATCATTTTATTGTATATAATTCTGTGTAGGTATTTGTAAAGCTGAAGAAGAAAATGATTCTGCGATTCCACCAAAAGTGGATAATGATATAGGAAAGCATGCTGATGGATCAAAGACCGATGATGAAGTTGTACAAAAGTAAGTTGATTTTGTTTTTGAGTGCAATGCACATCGTTCTATGAAATATTAATCTCTATTTAGAGAAGAAGAAGCTATTAAGTTAGATGGTTTAAGTGCAAAAGAATTTCGTACACTAGTTGATTCATCGGAAAAACATCAATTTCAAACGGAAGTTAATCGTATGATGAAATTGATTATCAATTCATTGTACAAAAACAAAGAAATCTTCTTACGTGAACTTATATCCAATGCATCGGATGCACTCGATAAAATACGTTTTCTGTCTCTTACCGACAAAAGTGTACTTGGTGATAAAGAAGACTTAACAATCCGTATTAAGATTGATAAAGATAATCGCATGTTACATATAACCGATACGGGTATTGGTATGACGAAAGCTGATCTCGTTCAATTTCTTGGTACAATTGCTAAATCAGATACATCAGAATTCTTGAATAGAATGCAAGAAACACAAAAGGATAGTAAAGAAGGTGCAACAATGAGTGATCTTATCGGGCAATTCGGTGTTGGTTTTTATTCAAGTTTTCTTGTTGCCGACAAGGTTGTTGTTACATCAAAGAATAATGCTGATGATCAATATATTTGGGAATCAGATTCATCATCTTTTAATGTTTTCAAAGATCCACGTGGAAATACACTTGGCCGAGGAACAACAGTCAGGTAATAACTAAAATCCTATTTCAATGTATTTGTCTTAGACATCTGTATTATTGTTTTACATTTTTTAGTCTTCATTTGAAAGAGGAAGCTGGTGAATATTTAGAAGGATCAACACTCGAAGAGATTATTCGCAAATATTCTCAATTTATTAACTTCAATATTTATTTATGGAAATCAAAAGTTGTGAAAGAAGAAGTACCAGATGATGATGGTAAGTGAATTGAATGAAGTAGAGACATGTGTGTATAGATATTTTCATATTTAGCTTCTGCTGATGGCAAGAAAGCTGAAACGAAAACAGATGATGATGCGGCTGTTGAAGATGATAAAGAAGAAGAAAAGAAAGCCAAAACCAAAACAGTCGATAAAACTGTTTGGGATTGGGAATTAATGAATGAAAGTAAACCAATCTGGCAACGCAAGTAAGTGAAATTAGAATGGAGTAAAAAGTTGAGAATGATCCATATAAAAAAAACCAAACAGTTGAGCAGTAGAATTGTGTAACTTAGAGTTTGACATACAATAAGTTTTCACTATGTAGTCACTTTTTAAAAGTGCATCTTCTAAATATAGTTGAATGAATCTATTGTCAGATCAAATTTCGATAAAATAATGTAGAATTCGTTTGTTCAATTGAAGGACAACATCTCATGTAATCCACCCACAAAATAAAATCACTAGATTGTCTCTACGTCAAAATTCTGTTTTAGACCAACTGAAGTTACAGACGATGAATACAGTGCATTTTATAAATCATTTGCCAAAGATACTGAACCACCAATGATTCATAGTCATTTTACTGCCGAAGGTGAAGTAACATTCAAATCAATTCTCTATGTTCCAAAGGCAGCTCCATTTGATTTGTTTTCAAATTATAACAAGAAAACTGATGCCATTAAACTTTATGTTCGTCGTGTATTTATTACTGACAATTTCGAAGAAATGATGCCAAAATATTTATCATTCATTCGAGGAGTTGTTGATAGTGATGATTTACCATTGAATGTTTCACGTGAAACTTTACAACAATCTAAATTACTTAAGGTTATCAAGAAGAAACTCGTACGAAAAGCATTAGATATGTTAAAGAAAATTTCTGCAGAAGATTATGATGCATTCTGGAAAGAATATGGTACCAATATCAAATTAGGTGTTATTGAAGATTCAGCTAATCGAACACGTTTAGCTAAATTACTTCGCTATTCAACATCCCAATCAAAAGATAAATTAACTAGTTTAACAGAATATGTTGAACGTATGAAACCAAAACAAGAACATATCTATTTTATTGCTGCCATGTCCGTTGACGAAGCACAAAAATCACCATTTGTTGAGCGTATTTTGAAAAAAGGTTATGAAATTCTCTATTTAATTGACCCTGTCGATCAATATTGTATGCAATCTTTACCTGAATATGAAGGAAAGAAATTTCAAAATGTTGCTAAAGATGGTTTAGAATTAGACAAATCAAATACAAAGAAAGAAGAAGAAAAGAAACAATTAGAAAAAGTTTATGAACCATTATTAACATGGTTAAAAGAAAAACTCGGCGAAAAAATTAGTGATGCTAAAATCTCAGATCGTCTTGTTCAAACGCCCATGGCTCTTGTTGCATCACAATGGGGCTATGATGGAAATATGGAACGTATAGCACGTGCTCAAGCTTATCAAAAGAGTGGTGGAGATTCAACAATGAACTACTATTTAAATCAAAAGAAAACATTAGAAATTAATCCACGCCATCCACTTATCAAAGATTTACTTCGTCGTGTTGAAGATTCAAAAGACGACAAGACAGCTTTCGATTTAGCTAACGTTATGGTTGAAGCTGCAACAATTCGATCAGGTTATGATCTTAAAGATTCAACTGGTTTTGCTGATCGTATTGAATCAATGTTACGACGTGCTATGGGTGTTTCATTAGACGAAAAAGTTGAAGACGAACCCGTTGACGAAGAACATGATGCTAAATTTGATACAAATGAAGATGACAATGTTATTGACGATGATACAAAATCAGACGACGATAAACAATCAACAGTATGTTCATGATCAACTGACGAATTGTTTTTTTAAATTAAATATTTTTCTTTATTTAGAATTCGAACAATCAACATGATGATTTGTAAACGATTTTTACAAGAGTCAAAACTTTGAATAGATCGTCAAATATCCTTGATAAACATTCCTTCCCTATAAATTATTTACATATGTCATATGTCAACGGAAAGTCCTAGTTTCTATTTGTATGCATACGCATTTCGTTATTGTTGATTACATCATGTCTCTCATCATCGTTTACTTGTCATTGTTTCTTTTTCTCTGTTTATTTGTCTTTTTCTTCAGCGACTTAAACTGTTAGAAACTTTTATTTCATTACTGGTTTTTTGTCTTCTGTTAGCATTATCTTGGTTGTTTTCTTTTTTGATTAGCTGAACGCGAATAAATAAAACTAACGCTTAGATCGTTAAAAATATTTAAATAATAGGAATTTCATTCAATACAAAGATATATTATAAGTTCTTACTAATGAGAAAAATTCAGCCGAGCTGAAATTCGCCTTTCGAATTCATATTGGGCCTGGAATAATAATTTCGTAAGTCAACAAGAAGAGTAAAAGAATTCATTTGCATATGATTCATTAAATACTCGGTTAGTTGCAGCTGAAACGAAAGATTACTTTTCTTATCGATGCACTCAATTTTAAATTAAAATACCAACTAAATTGAGTCAAGAATAATTTGTATTTCGTGGAAAAAATCATATAAAACTGTCTAGCATTTCTAAAAGGACATTTTTCAAAACCAAATGATATGAAAGAAACTTCCAGATTACACAAAGAGTCATGTCTTTTATGTTTTCTCACTCCATTCTTGAGCGAATCGTGCACTGCAATATGACATCAGTTCCTATCCAAGTGCCATATGGAAAGAGAAAATCGAACTAAAAGAATGAAAACAAAATTTTTGTAATCTGTTATCTAGATATTTATTTCATGTCATGTAGTAATAAAAATAGCTTTCTAACAGAGAGTAAAAGTATTTTATATTTTTGTTTGATTGTGAAATCAATCAATATCTAAAGAATAACTTCTCCGTATATTTCTGTTGTTCTGTGTTGTATGTCGAAAGCTGGCCGGAAAATTCTACAAAATAATCGGTGCTTACTCTAAAAATTTTATCTAGATCAACTCATTTAGATGCCTACAAGTCTAACAAAGTGCATGATGCTTCCTGTATAAGTATATTAGTGATATCATACTGGCATTATCGATCCTATGCAAGAAGACTGCTAGATTGTTTTGTTAAGAGTAGAGTCGTGTGCAATTATTTAAACGAAAATCACTTTTGGTATATACAATAGATTTTATTCAATTTATTGGCAACAATGACTATCATTAAATAATATCTACAAAAACTATTTCTTTTTTTTTTATAAAAAGATTAATATAAAACAAAATATAGTTCACAAGAATTCATAGTATCCTATATTTGCCAAAACTATGTCTACATATATATTATCCGATATGTTCATTAATGAATGAAAGCGCCATCTATTATTGTTTACTCATCGTTGGTAAAAAAATGTAAATCGATAAAGTGTAAAATCTTTCACAATGTTTTTTTTCTTGTTCAGTTTAGTTCGTTTGATTCTCTCTCATTCGAGAGTAATACAACCAACGTAACCACTTGCAATAATTTGCTATATTTATAAATAAAAAAATATGTTAATTTTTAGATTTTGTGTTTGTCCTTAGTTTCCATTTATTCTTTGTTTGTAATTAAAATAAAAGTCTCTTATGGCTTCCTGCATGGCATTAAAACGTTCTTTTGAACATGATCGAGATTCTAACACTAACTCGACTCCTTACGAATCAAGGACACCATCATCGAAACGTCAACGTCGTTGTTTTCCAGTGACCGTTGTTTCGTCAACAAATGATACGAATTCAGAAATGTCATACGGAAATCAATCAGTATTTCCTGATGTTCAACCAGTTATAACAGCTGGTAAGTAGAGAAAAGAAAGTTCTATTGTATGCATAAATTTGTTTTTTTAAATTAGATATTTTATTAACACGAATAAAAGAAGAAGTGCGCCGTCTTCAACGACGACATCAATTAAAAGCAACAACATCATCAGATTTATTCAATGATGAACATAATCATACCACTGATTCAACATCATTAAATAATTTACCTGGACATTCATCCTCAAATAGTCAACATCTTTTAACAATTAAACAAGTCAATATGATTTGTGCTCGATTATTAAAAGAGCGTGAAGAACAAATACGCGAAGAATACGATCAAATTCTATCAAATAAGCTTAATGGTACAAAATAGTCTTTTATAGTTAAATAATTACATGTAATTTCATTCTTCTAGAGCAATATGAAGGTTTTGTTCGATTTACTCAAGATCAATTAGCAAAACGATTTTCGGAACTTCAATTTTCTTGTAAATAATCATTACTACTAACAAAAATAAATCATTCATATAATTTTTCTTTTATTTTTAGATGTTTCCTAATATTGAAAAATTTCATTTCTTCTTTTGGTGCTGGTCAATTTACCTTTTTTTCTTTTGTGAATAAACGAATATCCTATTAAATTATTGTATTAGTGTCTTTTGGTTTTTCTTTTGTTTATTTGACGATATTCATATCGATATACTTCTTTCTTTTTTGGTGCGATTTATATGAGCAGATAGGAAAAGAAGAAATTTGAAATAGTAACAAAACTAATTCAGACTATAATTAAAAACAAAAATACAGCATGATATACTTGCATAAATACATATTCAAAGATTCTCTTTGTATTTTATCTTTTTCTTTATGTTTACTGGTTTCGATGTTTTTTTTTCATTTCGACTTTTTCTGGATATAAATATATATGTATATGTATATGGCATTCGAGAAGAATTTTTCAGCGTTTTCTTTTTTTTCTTCTTACAAATAAACTTATTAAAAATAAAACCAAACAACCTAAACTAAACAGTCGTATTTTAGTCTAGATGATGAACTATATTATGCCGACTATTTTTTAATTGATATACATTGAAAAGGTTAGTTAAATGTACATCTTTGTTGTGGAGTTGCTTGCTTCTTTTTAATGTTATCTTAAGCTCTGTGTGCGTGTGTGTGTGTATGGGTGGATGTGTTTGAATCTATGTGAAATATATTTCAACTAGATAATAGCTGTATTTGATTGGTTGATACTGTACATTAATATATGTAGATGAAACGATGAAAAAAACAAAATCAAAAATGAAAATATAAAAGAAAAAGAAAAGAAAAGAAAATAGCTGATGCACACCCTTTCTTTATACAAAGATGAATGTTAACTTTCGATGAGAGTCATGATGAGGGAAAGCGGAATGTGTTTAGCGAACGACCAGGAGAAAAAGAAAGAAAAGAAAGAATTATCACCATTAGAATGCATGTATATATTGTTCGTTTCTTCTACTGTCCAAACGATCAAGTGAAGGCCGAATATAGGTCATAAACTTACAGCGTGATTCTTTAAGCTTTTTTCTTTATGATAGGTAGCTCGATTTTTATAGAGCTACTTCAATAACAACAGATAACAAGTAAGTTTGGATTGAAGAAAAGAAAGAAAAGTTGTGTGGTGTAGAGGCGTATGGTTATTGGGACCGATTTAGATGTTTCCTATCAATGGTTGCAGAAGACAGTAAGGAAAACACAATACAGCAATCAGAGAAAGAGCAAGAAGAAAAAACTTGTGCTCGCAAAATAATTCATCAATAGAAAAGCAACAACATAAAAATAATATATTGATTTGTCGTAGCAGTGAATCGTATAAAGAAAAGGCATACAATGCACCACTCAATGTAGTTGACTAAATAGAAATACAAAGTCTTTGCATAATTAACATGAATGATTAACATACTAAAAGATTGTGTTCTTTTTTGAAATTGTTTTCAAAAACATATTTCATAGACAGTTCGAAAAATTATAGTCAGCATTTTAGCGAGATTAATTATTTTCTAAAAATCCATGTATTAGTAAATAAGAATCCCTACACAGATGCATGTATAGATAGATATACGTATATACAATATGCGTCAAAGGAGAAAATCATATATCTATATTATTAGATCTGCCAGCGGCCATTCATACAAAAGACTGATGGGATACAGAATTTCTCTCCTCGTGCGGAGTAATAATGTTAAGCAATAGATATCTCCACAGCGTCACATCAAGTCATATTATTTGGATTGTTGATATTTATTGCGATTACAATGATAATCGAGCAGAATAGTAATAGTGTTTTCATGAGTTTTTCTATATTTTTTTGTGACGATTCTTATTTTTCTTAAATACTTCTTCTATTGCTTTCATTGTGTATTTCTCACAAAGGAGAATATCTATTATTTAGCAGTAGAATAAAAAAAAACAAAAATTTGGATCTGATTGTCAACAAATAGATGTGATCTACATAAAAGACACTTCAATCTGTTGAAGTTTCTGCCAATTGGTAGCCATCACTATAGTTATTTTCAATACGCAGCTGTTTGTTTTCATCGTTCCGTTAAGAGGTACTTGCCAATCAAGCGATACTTTAGCTGCTGTTTTTTTCCTTCTAGAATTCCTTATCATGATGCGAACACCGATGTCTTTCAGTAATTTATTTTTATTCACTCAGTAGAGTAACATTGTTATTCAGAAATTCATCTCATCTAATCAATTTACATGAGACTTTTTCCTCTCCGAAAGGATATGTAACGTAGAAAATGCTAGGAGAGAGAAGAAAAACGAGAATTGAGACAGAGGAAAAGAAAAAGAAAGAAAAAAAACTGCAGAATAACAGGAGAACGATAGATCTTCATGTTTCTTCGAGGTAATTATCCATAGTTGTAGTTACCCGTCGCCTTCTTTTTGCGGAACCTATATCGAGTGGCGAACATTCTATTCAGCAATGGTCGATTCTTACATATTGTTACCTGTTTCTACGCTCTTTAATAGAAAATATCAAAACAATTAGAATATTGCAAACGTACAAGTCTCTAAATCGATTAATAAGAAAAAGTCGAGAGACCCGAACGAAAAATAAACAAAAACAATAACGATGATATATTATTAAGTACGAAGATTATAGTGGTAGAATAAATATCTTATTATTTACTGTCTCTATTCGTTTTTTCCTCCTTCCATTTCTTTTTCGACCATATTCATTCATAAACAGATTAAAATAACTACATATTAATTGAAAAATCGTAATGATTGTCGAACCTCGCCGTCGAAAAAGTTCTGTGACATTTTCTATACCTGATGATCATTATCATCAGCAATATTATACACAACGAACATCCAGTTTTGCTGAATCAGATTTGGACTATGGTTAGTAAGATAATTGTGTGCTGTGCATGTTGGAGTAGTGTAGTGCAACTAAATAATCTTTTTTATATTTTAAACGCATTTTGCACGATAAAGAACGATTTATGTATGCATATGTATGTGGAGTTTTTATTGGTTTTTGTTTTTGTTCAACAAAGTAACCAGCTAATAACAACATTTGTATAGTAGAAAGACAAAGTTGAATGTGACACAAGTCATAAATCTAGTTGTCATAATTTCACAACAGAAATGATCTGACTCTTGTTTGATTACAAGATCTAGTTTCTTCGACATGCAATATATGTCGCGCTTATAATATTCATCAGTAGCTCTGTAGAACAGTTTCGTGTTTTAACGATAACTATGATAAAGAACGCCGAGAGGTCTTTTGGAAGTTCTAACTAATAATGATACGACTTGTTAGAGTATGACTGGTGTGTCTATGTACAGTTTCTTAAATTCAATCAATGATTTAATTTTTGTTTTTATTCTTCAGAGCCAACAATTTCAACAATTAGTCCGATATCATTGGCTATGGCTCGAGCATTACGCAGTGTTAAAACATTTAAAAAAAGTTGGGACTATGATAAGGCTCTGAAAAGTACATATACAGGAAAATGTGGCAAACATCAGTTACGTGCTTATATAATTTTGGCGTTGGGTTATGCCATCGTTGTAGCATGGCTTACAGAAATGCCTGAATTTGCGTGTAAGAACCAGTTATTTTGCTTTTCTAGCAACTTCTCTATCGAATATCTATCTAGTATTAAAGCCTAAATTTTATGATTGTGTACCACTTTATTTAAATAATTCAAATCCAAACAATACTACATCATTTGATACAAAATTTCAACAGCCCGAAGCTCTAAACAAAAAAGCAATACGATTGAACTCATCGAATATTATTAGTGAAACAAGCCATGACAAATTAATCTATAAAATAGACCCAACATATAATCATAGCCTAGAATATGGGCGAAGTATATTAACTGATGTAAGTAAAAGATACGTTTGTTTAACAAAAACAAAAAAGAAAGAAATCTTATAATGAAGCCTATTATAGACTAAAAAATGTGGAAACTTCAGGTTTCATCCGAGAGTTATGCGTACTGCAAAAAGTACATGGGACATATGAGTCATTCTAGAATGTCTGAACAACAAAATTATCATGAGAAACTAGGCACTTTGGTTTCTGGATGCAGTTTTTGTGCATTTTGGGACCGTTTTCAGGCGATGTTTCGTTAGAAAGCTACGATTTAGTTCAAAACTAGTATCAGATTCGGAATCGGCGTTAAAAANATTGTTGTGAATAATTCTGAGAAAAAACCTTTTTTTTTTCAAAAAATCTCTGTACCCTCCCTCAGGGATGGTCTGGTCAATAATGACAATTTTTTCGATAACTCAGCCATTTCTTGATAGATTGCTTTCATCTTCGAACTCGACTGAGATATTGATGAGATAATGCTATGTACAAAATTTCATGATAATCGGGTCAGCCTTTCAGGAGTTATCGTGTAAACGGCCGGACATACTGACCGATTCTATAGTGTACTCACTTTTTTTTTGAGTACACAATAAGAAACGAGAAGCCATATGCAGGCTAACTTACCTAGCTCACTGACAGCTGTGCAATTTAAAATATCAGTTGCTTTTAACATGTAATGATAATCGAAGTATTCTAATTCTTTGACGCTGACAATTTATGGACTATGTGTTTACAAGTCAAAAATTTCAGAAAAACTATCTTCTATTTTCTTATCGTTTTTAAATAGAGGGCAGCCAATATATATAATTATAATAAAGAATATTCTCGCGAGATTGAAAAGTAATAGACGATGATTATCATCAATTTTCAATAGAACGGAAAATGTAATTCAAACTAGATGGTATTCAAGTTTCACTCGAATGCGAAATGCGATGCGAAGCTCGAATCGGATCTTCAACAATTCAGAGAAATCTTGAATACTTTTTATGTCGACATAATGAAATTCATCACTGAGAAAACTCCATTCTTACATAGCGATACATTCTTAAACATCGATTTCGATTGATCGATTCATTATCTTCATGATTCATTATCTTAGATCAGCTGTAAATGAAAAGACCAGAGTGGATAACATATGTTCATGACGTCATTTATTTAATTATCTTAAAAGCCTGAAACGATAAAAACCTTTCAAAATCGTCATTTTCGAACGATAGTTTTAGGCGATCGAAACGTCCGATTAAAAATTAGAAAAAAAGATTTCTCAAGTTCGATCTTGATACTTTCATCTCCAGTTTCAATGAGTTCTCTATCATTTATGGTTCTCGAGATCATCGCGTTACTTAACGAGAATTTTTTATGCGCACTCAAGTTAGAAAAAAATTATTTATAGCTGTTGATAATATGGTTTGGATTTTCGTTTTAATTATCTCAAAGATAGATTTGATCAAAATCGTGTTTTTGGAACTAAATTTGGGAGCGAACGGTAGCACGTAGAGAATTTTAGGGAAAAAATAGTATATATTTGAAGTCGAGTCTTTTATTTCGCATTTAAAGGAGTGTTTTCTGATGTTCCGTTTTTGAGATCATCGCGTCACAATTTGATAATAGTTGATATGGACGTCGAGAAAGAAAAAAAGTCGAAAGTTTAGTGACTTTAAAAAAAATAATATTTGAATTTCTTTTTTTTTTTTTAGTTGTGAGCGTGACGAATAGGATCTAGAATTAAGAAAAAAGAGCTAGCAATTGAGAAAGATAATGTATGATAATATTTTTTTTTAAAGATAAAGTCAATATAATGATTAATAAGAATTAAGTGATGCTGCAGTGTAAATGAATCAGAGAAGCCATTTCAAGTGAGATATCGATAGAGACTCTTTGAAAGCTTAGAGATCGATCTTGAAAACAAGTACATATTATCTGCTATAGAGGACTCTACTTTATTATTTATATGTTTGATGTGTTAGAATAGGATCCATTTATAAATGTTGATATAAAAGCACTTAACTTTTAGCGTTTTCATTTTCGTTTTAATTATCTCAAAATAAAATTTGATCAAAATCCTCTTTTCGAGCATCAATTTACGAGTCAACGGAAGTAGCTATAAAGTTCTTTGAAAAAAATAGTACATCTATTATCTCGATTCTTTCACTTCACGTTTTAACCAGTTTTTTTTCTGATGTTCGGTTGTCTAGATCATTGCGTCACAAATTAGCAATATATGATCTGGACGTCGAGTNATCAATTTACGAGTCAACGGAAGTAGCTATAAAGTTTTTTGAAAAAAATAGTACATCTATTATCTCGATTCTTTCACTTCACGTTTTAACCAGTTTTTTCTGATGTTCGGTTGTCTAGATCATTGCGTCACAAATTAGCAATATATGATCTGGACGTCGAGTTTAAAAAAAGGAACAAAGAAAGAAAACTCGCGCAGGACTACATAAATACTTCTGCTTCGCATCGTATTAAATATTTTAATGTACATAAAACTCTTTTGGAAATTTTCAAAACATACTTTTTTCTTATATAATTCGAACTGTGACGACAAACAATACATTATGAGAGTCTCGATTTCTTTTTTACGATATAAACATTTAATATTCAAAATTTTGATTCGAATATAGTTAATGTTTTGGTTATGTTAGTACAAAATAAACTCATTGCTAGAAATAAATTAAACTCTCAGATATGAGGAGTTCATTTTGTTTTTCTTTTTACTAAATCTTTCTATTGAATCTTTGCAGTTCAATATCTTCTGTAGTCCAATGCGTATGAAAATACCACATATTGTCTATCTGATTGGTTTGACTCTTGGAGGTCTTATATTTGGCTATATTGCTGATCATAGTGGAAGAAAAATGATTTTAATTGGTAAAAATAGATAAAAAAAATATTCATTTATTTTTATTTTTACTCTCGTCGTTTTATTCAAAGGCTCAATGTGGACAGCATGTGCTCTATCAATATTTCAACTTCTTAGTGAAGATTATATTTCTTATGTTTTCTTTATTCTTTTCGTTGGCATGGCTATTGGTGCTGTACAAGTAATTACCGTACCTTTTGTTATTGAAATGGTAAATAAACTATAGCTATTTTTATCATCGATTGTTTCTAGTAATTCTTTTTAACTTTTAGTTTCCAACTGAATCTCGAGCAATTTATGCTCTATCATTAACTGGTGCAGTATTCATATTTGATTTAATTATTCCCTGTCTAGCCTTTGCTATAAGCAATTGGAAAATTTTGCAAGGGGTTGTTTCAATACCATTGGTCATTACTGCCGTTCTTTATTGGTTAGTTTGTATTGAAGAAATAAAGTCATTTTGTTTTGTATTTCATCTCGTAATAGAAATTTTCACATGATACGCAGAGTCAATAGTAATATATCTATAGTGGACAACGATACTATCATGACAATAGCATCTATTGATATCCTATTCAAACAAAAATAATATGATGTGACATGTACACTCTCTCTAAGCAATGACATATAATGCTTGAATGAATTGATTAATTTCTTTTTCTGTACTGAAAGTATAAATTTTGAATATAATCCATCGAATTCGAAAATGAAAATTTATATGAAGTTTTCAATATATTAAATCAGTTTGAGTTTCAACTAAATAAAATCAATTGATTTTATCCTCTATTATTGTTAATTGAAAATATTTTATATCATCTATGTTTTACCAATGGAATAGAAAAACTAGAAGATCTTATAGATGAAGCATAAACGGATGTCTACCCATACAACAAAAGAAAATGAAAAAAAAGAGTTACATTTAAATGATTAATTTCAGAGTTTCTATGGGAAAATTCGATTAGTATCATCACTTCTGATACAGTGACTTTGTTTCTTTTGCAGATAAAATCAAAGTCATTGTATCAGGTTGATTTCTTCAGTTAATTCTTGAGTCATTCTATTTATCCATGAGTTTGAATGGAATCATCTTCTATTCTTTTTTGTAGTAAGCATACTTTTTCGTCGATGACTTTAACGGAAATCTATAATGAAACACTATTTCTTTTAGAACCACATGCTGAGAAGTGATTATTCCGGAAGTTTATATGTAAGGAACAGAAGAATCGTGTATGCTGATTTTCGCACCAAAAATAGTATTGGATATACTACTTTGAATAGTTGTCGCTTCAATCTGGGTTTAGCTTAAAATGAGCGCCCGAAGAATTTATCGCGTTCCTCGAAGCGTCATGAATCTAAATTTTACACGAAATACCAGTAAGCTAGTACCAGTGGGTTCGCAGGTGATTAAGGCAAAAATAAAATAACTATGCCATTGCTAGCCTATAATTTTTCATACCGCTGCTCTCGCGAAACTTTAACGCTTTTATTAGCATGATTTCGGTGCAATTGTATTCAGCTGCATGGCATGATTTTCATGCAGTTCATCATTTTCACAAATGAAGGTTTTGAAAATTCTCAATTATTTTGACAGCGAAGAAGTTTTGTCTCTGTGTCCTAATAAAAAAAGATCATTTTTATTTTATGTTGATGATCATTGCTCTGTAAAAAAATTTTCATATGCAGCTTGAAAATTCCAAAAAAGAAAATCTTACTTTCGATTAATATATTTTCTGGTTTTTGAATGTAACACTAAACATTAATACCCATTTTGTTTCTGTTACTATGAGTTGTGAACATTCCTATACAAAATTTACCGAATAGTTTGCGACAAACTATATTAATTTTCTTTCTACTACTGTCATTACTTTTGGGATATCAATATTTTAAAAGACGTAATTCCACATGAATTTTTTGTATGTTACAGTTTGGAAACTTTCGTAGAATCGCTCAATATATTTCTAGAGATTTTAAACTCAAGTATGCTCATATGAATATGATAAATGTGTTTCCTAGCTGAAAGAATATTGTTGCAGCTATTCTACTAGTTTCTGTGATTCATTCTAGGTAATCAGTTTTTCGTACTATCTCTTGCCTTTTTGAAGTGTTTCTAATATAGCCTTCCGCATATAAAAAAGCTCATTGCTAAGAATTAAAATATAGCTTCAGCTTCTTTTTTGATTTTAACATAAACATTTTATCAGGTTTACGGAAGAATCTATGTTTTGGTATACAACCCAAAAAGATTATGTTACAGCAGTATTATCATTAACCAAAGTTGCCCGGTTTAATGGTGTAGTTTTTGAAGATTTATTTGGTGGAGCACGTGATTTTCTTCGCGGTAAACGTTCAAAAGGAATTCAATGTGATTTTCAACCATTACTCCGACTTGGTTTGTGCTGTTTTTCTCCTAATTTTTATTTGTCAACAATACCGTGTTTTTCCCTTGTAGAGGATATCCAATTGTTGGGTTCAAAATATCCTGATTTTGATATGGTTGATTTACAAGCAACAACAAATAAGAAAAATAGTTTATCACAACGTATTTTACAAGTACTAACTGGCCATCACTATTATCCAACATTATCAACATTTTATCCAACTGATTATCTTCATTCATCAATATTAACTATTTATCTACTCGTTATGTGTGGTCTTTGGTATGTATATAATTATCTTTTTTCGGAAAAAAAGAATTTCTAATTAATTCTTCGATTTTTTCTAGGCTTGTTAGTTCATTAACAGAATATAGTCTTGAGTCGCCGCAGTTGGTTAAACATTTAACAGACCATTTTTTCCTCAATTACTTCTTTACACATCTTATACAAGTTGCTTCATTCATTGTTGCATTTCCAATGGTTTATAAGTATGAAAAATAAAATATGATCGTTATTGTTTATTTAAATTCGTTCTTTCGTTTCATTTAGATGGGGCCGTCGTTGGCCAACATTTTGTTTCTTTCTTATTGCTGAAGTTTGTTTACTTGGTTCAGTGGCTGCTCAATCAGGTAATTTAATTTAACTCGGCCATTTGAATTATTTTTCATTCAAAACGATATTGTGTAGATAACACAGAGTTACGTAATCCAATGTTAATTGTTTATTTTGTCGGTAAATTTGCCTCACGCGGAGGCTTTATTGTTATTCTACTTTATACATGTGAAATATTTCCAACTGGTTTAAGGTAAATGAGCGAAAATATTATTCTACACAATTTAATAACTTTTATTTATAGATGTACAACACTTGGTATCTGTTATGCTTTTCGATTAATTGGCATTGCATTAGCTTCAGAACACGTAGTACGTAATTGATGGCAAGAAAGATCTCTATTATTAATAACGTATTTTTGTTCATGTTATTTAAGGCTGGATTGAATAATACAATGTCTCGTCTTATCTACGGTATATTATCTTTGATTCTTGGTGCGATGGCACTTCTATTACCTGAAACAAAGAAGATTGCATTACCACGCACTATTATTCAAGTTGAAGTTGTTCCAACATCAATAAGTAAAAAATTTCGCCGACAACGTTCGGCACCAGCTAAAAAAAATATTCGACCAGACGGTACACGACCAGAAGGTGGAAATGCGTTTAATGATGGTGCATCATCGGTATCTGGTATACGTTCAGTTCGTTTTGGTCCATATGATAATCAATCGACGTTACATAGCGTTTACGAATTACAAGAATATGGTCAAGATGATACAGTGCATTCATCGGCAAGTCGATATAATCGACGAATGGATTTACGTAATCCAACTATATTTCAGCCATATAGTGGAAACAATATGGAGACACATCGACAACAAACTCCAATTGCTGAAGATGGTGAATATGATGAAGATGTTGATGATGATCGAACACGTTATGCTCAACAACAACGACTTACACAACATCACCGTTTTAATGAGCAACAAATGTCAAACATTAGTTCAGATAATGATGTTATTGTTCTACCAAATAGAACAAATAATAGACAATCATTAACTAATCCTCCATCACATATTGAAGGCAAGGTTGATAATCAATCAGGTGATATGAGTGGTGAAAGAAATGGAATAACAACGGCCATGTCAACAGTTGATGATAAAGTAGATGAAAATAAAAAAGAAGATAATATGTCGCCACCATCCGGACTTATTCATGAAACAAGAACATTTCCACCGAATATGAGTGAAGATGAGAACTATTTTTCTGAACATTGTTAATTAACAATTCAATCTTATTATTCCTTCTAATAAACAGAGTGATAAATGTTATGGCTTACACATCAATGAAACTACTGTTTTTTTCTGTTCTTTTTGTTTTGCAGACGCTTATTTCTTTTTGTTCTTCACGTAGAATTATATTAGAGTTTTGAAAATTTTGATACAACTAATATGGCTTCCTTGAAATACTATGAATTTTGCCGTACTGACTAATGAAAATTGCAGCAAATGCACTGCGACAAAGTTAGTGCGAAAAAATTCATATATTCTCGTTCTTATATTAATAAAATCGTTGAAATCATAGATTGCTTGAGTTAAACCTGTTCTTTCACTTAGTTTAATATTAATAAATAATTAAGAAAATCTCCCTCATGTTTTACTCAAAAACAAATGGCATAACTTAAAACCATTTTTAAGTACCAGCAAACAAAAACACTTTTCTTTCTATCTTATTTTCTAATTCATTTTTAACAATGAAATGAAAATAGATGAATTCTATATTTATATTATTTTTCAGTATCAAAGAATAATTATAAACTACAAAAGAAAATAGCCTACTTCACTTGATATGAAATCATTTGCTTTTCGTAGAACTTGGGAAGAGATATTTTTAGAAACATGACATAGTTTTCTTTTATCAACATAAAGTTTAAGAAAATAAAAGAGTATGCTCATATTAAAAATTACAAGAATCTTTTTTCCTAATTAAATATTACAAGAATCTTTTCTCCTAATTAAAAATTACAAGAATTTTTTTTCCTAATTAAATATTACAAGAATCTTTTTTCCTAATTAAAAATTACAAGAATCTTTTTTCCTAATTAAATATTGCAAGAATCGTTTTTCCTAATTAAATATTACAAGAATCTTTTTTCCTAATAAAATATTTACATGAACTACTCAGTACCAAAACTAAAATATTGCACTCAGTTTGTGGTATCGTATGCAAGCTTTTGTTTTATTTTCACTTTTACTAGATTTATATATAATCATTATAATTTGTTTTCTTGTTTTTCTTCTTTGCTTTGAACAACAGTATGAAAATCTCTTTTTATCTTGTGTTTATTGTATTAATTGTGAGAAAAAGAGCAGATACCAATAAATATACCAGCAGGGAAAAAATCTGACGTGTTAAGACCATGCCAATTAAATACGTGCTCATAAATCATAGGAGAGAATATTTGAACTTGTTACTAATATCACCGCATAAACGTATATATATATATGAATCAGGTATTACCAACAGTTTGGCTCATTTGATTATCATTCATTGAGCAAGGAAAACTTGTATGTTAATGCGTCGTTGGTCACCACCAGCACAAATTATTCCAATTACTTCATTAGATAACAATTCAACATCGAATACTCCACGAATGCGTTTGCGCTGCTGTAAAGTTATCATATCTGCATTGATTCTGCTAATACTTATTAACTTTTCAATAGTCTATACTTTACAAAAGGAGTCATTATTTAACGAAGAATATAAACGTAAACAACAAGATGAGTTTAATCAACGACAACAATTACTATTCGATACATATATTCAAGATATATCAAGTACATTTTTACAAATAACTGGAAATAATCATACTGATGAAAAATTTCTTCTTCATATACAATCAAAAACATTGATGATATTAAGAGATTTAGAAGTTAAACGAAAAAAAGACATTCTCTTATTTTTATATGAAAGAAATCTTATTCAAAATAATCAATTAAATCTATATGGAGCTGATTTAAACAATGTTGAATTAACATGTCCACATAATTTTCATCGTTTTAATATAAAGGGCGTATTATGGTCAAATGCTAAATTTATTAATTGTCACTTGACATCAGCTAATTTCGATTATACATATCTCATGAATGCTCGATTTATTAATTCAACGCTTCGCGCTGCCTCATTCATAGACGCAAAACTTGATCATAGCTATTTTATACAAACGATAGTTATCAACAATAATTTTCATGGAGCTTCTCTTATTCAAACAGATTTTCTTCAAGCTGATATTGTTCAAGGAAATCATTTTTCAAATTCTGATTTATATCAAGCTAAATTAACGAATGATCAGTTAGAAGGAAAACAAGTTTCAACTATTAAAAATCATTATTTTCATGCACGATTTCCAAATGGGTCTTTTGGATCATTAACGCCGGGAGAAAATTTAATTGTCAATGGAAATGCTGAAATGGAGGTAAACAATTATCGAGCCATTCACTCGAGGGTCTTTCTTTTTCTCTCTCTAAATAGTGTTTTCTTAATGAACAAACAACATGGATAACAATTGATCCTAATACCATGTTGTCGGCTGAAAAATTTGAAAATATAACTAATGAAAATGAAACAATGAACGCAACTAATTGGGGCAACTGTTCATTTGTTATTTTAGGTAAAACACGTGTTTATCAAGATATCCTTCTATCTTCATATTCGATACTGATTGATACACATAATGCTGCAATTTCTTTTATGAGTTTTGCTAGTTGTGATAAATCTTATTTTCAAATTCATATGTATCGTTCTGATAATATTTTACACGAATCAATAATTTATCGAAGTAAAACAGAAAGAAGTCTTGTAGTTTTTAAATTCATACTTTTATTTTCGTCTATATTTTAGAAATTGAAAAAGTTATAGAACCATACAATGAGAAATCAATGGGTCCATACGGTGGACCTCGACATCTTTTACGAGCACATACGAGACGTATTCAAATCGATTTCGGTGTTGAAACACCTGAAGATTATATTAAATGTCATTTTGATAATATTACTTTAACTATTGATCAAATGAAAACATCATAAAGCCTAATATTTTCTGCTAAAAGTAACTGCTTTTTATTTTTCAAATAAATATTCATGAAAAGCAAATTTAATTATGAGAAAAATAAAGCATGTGATTTTTTTGTAGAATAATATATGAAGAATGACATGCATAGGAATTTTGTCATTTATATGAAATAATTAGTTCTGTTCATAATATAATTTTTCATTGATGAAAAATAAGAAATGTTAAGAAAAATGATGGATAATTATGATAAATCTTTTTCTGTTATGTACATATATGTCATTTCCGGTAAACAATATCGATCATTATATTTTCTAGCAGATTTCATAAGAAAACAAAACTTATGCATAAGTATATATTAGTGACTTTTAATGACTGTGCAAATATGAATCTCTTGAGAAATCATGTTTTCACTGTATTATTGAGTGCAATAAATCTATAGCGTAAATGAAAAGATTAGAATCTATGAAATATGCAAGTATTCACAAGAAAATTTGCATTGATGTTTTTAAATGAATGTACATATTTAGAAAGAAAAACAAATTCGTTCACGTACATTCAAATATAAGTATGTCGATATATTCATGACGAGAATATTAATTCGACTGCAATAATGTTAAAATTCAAAAAATATCTATTACATCTTATCTTTTATTATGTATACGTTTTCAATGAAACTAATTAACTACAACTATACACTAATAATAATAATAATAATAATAATAATAAGTCATATATATTAGCTGAGTTCTAATAAAATAAACGCTCACATACTCTTCGTGCTCTTACACTTGTTCATGTTAGACTCAGTGGCTCCGTCGCCATTGAGATCCATGAGACTTGAGCCTCGCCTAGATTTCACAAGATGAGGCTCAGCCTAGCTTGCTTTGGTACTGAATATTGTTAGTTTTTATTTTTGCATCAAAGCAGGAACAAAGAAAAGTCTTTTTGGTATTTTCCAATCATTTGTCTTATACTGAACATTTTTATTTTTACTGAAGTTCAATAGAAAAAAAGATTTATTTTCTACTTGATGCTTTCATAAAATTCCACGGTAGAAAAAAAAACATTATGAGCCTCACCTAGGTTAATGACGCTGCGCCGCCCCTGGTTAGATTGGTTATAGAAAATAACTTTCAATGGCAGTATTTGATGCAATCAAGTCATCTATTCACTTCTTTACATCTACTGTGTATCAGGTAGATGTAACAAGTATGCCAATATATTGTTAATTTTTAATGCATGGCAAAAGCAGAAAGAATAAGGGATGAAACAAAAAATATTTAAAAACGAACCTACCAGCATTGTAGTGCAACGGAAAAAACAAGTCTTTTTCAAGGTCGATTTTTTTCGAGCATAATTCTTCCTTTCTGTTTCTCTTCATTTTAAAGATACTTTACATTTACTATATTTAAGAGAAATATTTTAAAATAAAGCTCGAGAAACTATCATTACTTGAAACTTATTCTATTATTGGATGTACACTTTCTCTCGTCTAGAAAAGTAAGTAACAAAAACGAAGATATTTTTATGATCGTATTTCTATTGCATATGCATATTCGATGAGGATCTTTGACTGTTACTACCATATTATAATTAACCGTGTTACTGCCCCTGTTTAAAGTGTAAATTATATCATTCTCAAATAATTTTTTTTCAATGGAATCAGCCAGTACAAATAATATTTAGAGAAAAAATATTTTTCTCGTTTTATTTTAACGAGTAGTTTTTTTCTTGATGTTTTTTTTTGTTTACTATTTCTCGTATGTGTTTATCTTACTAACAAAAACAAACCGGATATTCCCTGATCCTTCAACTTATTTTGTTTTTCTTTCCAGAAGATAAAATACTTGCTCTCTTTTCGAAGACAAATTTATCATGATAAAGTATAACCAATAAAAAATTATATATCCTTATCGATAATATAGTTGAGAGAATAATGCATATTCGAAAATGGAACACAACTATTGCTGGCATTATCCTACAAGCAATTTTTAAGAGATATGTTTGTTTCATTTCATTTTTGTGCGTGATGATTGTTTTGAATGACATTAAATGCATCACATATTATCAATGAGAAGGAAAAAGTTATACTAAAGTGAATAAGTGATAATGGCAAGCATAGCAAAAAGTGGTTTAATCGTTTTTTTTTCGTTCAATTTGATTATATATTAAATAGACGGTCGGATGGACAAGTCATTGCATTTCCGGGTGCGTTATACAGTAAGAAATAGCGTAGAGAAAAGAGATAGATTAATTCGTATACATCGATGACTGGATGGCGAATGAAAACACCACAGTCAATCGATAGCATCAAGCAGAATAAAAATGCATAGAAGCACACGCTGAAATAGAGTGGTAGAGATCGCGCAAAAGCAGAAAAGCTGCAACATAATTCGTATATTAGCATCGATGATTGAATGGCGTCGAGAAAGCAAAAGCGAAGATTTTCAACGCATCGACATTAGACGTCAAACGAGCAAAAACGTGCGATAGTAAAAATAATTTTCTCCTTTCCATTCCGTCCATTTTTTTCATATCACAGCACAGCACAGAAATTGTTCAATAGAATAATATATTGAATAGTTCAAATAGTTAATAATAATTTATTATAATTAAATGTAAATAGTAGACTTCATAAAATATTCAGTTTTAATTTTAAGATATGCATATATATATAAATATATATTAGATCTTCTTTATATTTCAAGGTTTGTTGGTTTTTTTCGACCATCTATCATAGAAATTCTAAGTAGAATTTACGGTTATTTGATTGCAATTCATAAGATAAAAAAAAGTACTTCTAGTAAAACAAAATTAGCCATTCATTCTCTAATAGAATCACTTTTGAATTGATTTTTTTACTTATTAATCAAGTATTTACTTAGAAACTATATCAGTAAGCTAATCATGTATTTAGTTTTTCAGTTACCATATACTAGGTACATTTTTTTTATCAGTAGCATTCGTTAAAAAGAGAGATATGCACTTTAAATTTTCCCAACATTTTCTATTCTTAGCACGACGTGAGAATTCTCTGGTCTGCCTAGGCAAAATAATTACTTATGCTCACATCATGAAAGCACTCGATTCTTTATCGCACTATTTACACTTCAAATGATGAACCCACAAAAATATGACAAAAAATATTCTTTTCTAATAACTACAATTTTAGATGAAAATGAATGTGTAAATACTATTCCATTAAAATGATTACTTGCTATATGATTTCATCATATAGATAGGGTAAACATCGTTCTAGTCTATTTAAATATTTATCGGTCCGTTTCACATTTGCTTTATCTCACTGTTAACTGTATCATTTCTAACATAGCAAAAATAAGTAATTAATGTTGATGAATTCATTTATTGTACTTCATATCACTATGAAAATAAATAATCTTTTCATCTGGTTGGTAGTTCGCATAGATTACTATTTTTTCCAATGATGCTTTTTTCTGTGGAATAAGCCATGACTATATATAGTGCCCAGCAGGATTGTTCTATTTATGTGCATTTAAGTTCTTTTTAATTATAAATTCATATATCGTTAAAATTCCAGAGTAATGAACATAACTGTTCTGTTCGCAATATTTTTGTCTAGTCTGTATTACCAAAAGAGACGATGATTTTTGTTTTTATTCGTTTGTAAGTAAGTAACTACAACAAGAAAAAGACCAACATTAAAAACAAATTACAAGTTGATGATGGCATGGCATCGTTTACACTGGTGTCTTCGAATGTTAAAATCAAAAACAGGTCGAATGGTAATTATGCTTATATTAACTGTTGGCATAGCAATAACTGAAGTAATATATGGAATTCGTGTTCGATCCCAATTGCTTATTGCCGATGGACTTTTTTCATTTGCTGAAGGCATTGCATTAGTTGGCTCATTAATTGCATTACGTTATGCTAAAGCTGAACGTCTACACTCGAAAAATACTTTTGGGTATAAACACGCTCACTGTAGAATAATTTATTTAGATATTGTTATTTCTTTTTTTCTTTCTTTTTATCAAGATGGGCACGATTAGAAATACTTGCTGGTCTATTACAAGAAGTTCTACTTGTATCACTATCACTTTCTATTATAGTCGATGCTGTTAATAAATTAATTAATCCAAATCATATCAAAGATGCAGTAGTCATGATTCGTTTAGGTTCAGTTGGCGTATTCATCGGTTTATTGGGACTAGTTTTATTTCGTGGTTTCGATCATGATCATAACATAGGACATGAAATCGTTAAACAAAAGAAAAACGATTTTGTTCGTAGTGTTTATACAACTTTACGTAGCCTTGATGCGAGTAATGAAACTACACAAGATCCATTCATGCGACAAACAAGTGTATCAAATTCACAACCTATTGTTATTCCTGAATTAATTGTTACCGAATCACCATCAAATATCTATAATAACAACAATAATAATAATAATATCGAACAAAAAATTCAACCAAAACCAAATTTAATTCTGTCATCGTTAAATGATACCTATCAAAATGCATTTATTGCTTCCGACATAGCTTCTTCATTTACAGAAGAGCATATTACTGATGCTGGTGAGAAACAATTGCGTGTACCTGGCCGTGTATCTGTTGAATTTAAACGAACGAGAAGTAGAAGCGGTGACTCGATAATATCATCAACATCTTTTCTTGATCATGATGATTTAGTTCTTGAAGATGAATTTCAAAAATCACGTGTCTTTGCAACTTTACATGCTCTTTGTTTACATTCATTGGTAAATATATATATCTATATATATAGAAAAATAATAATAATAATAGAGGGAAATTCTTAGGTTCTTCACAATAAATCTATTGGATCTGACAAATTTTGTATTGATTACTTCTTATGCGTAACAATAACTTGAATAGAAAAGAAAACCCATTGTTTCTCTTGAATACAGGAATGAACCGGATGTTTTTATGATTAAAATCAATTATATTGAGCAGCGAATACTGGCTATGCAGTAAAAAGACTTTTAAACACTCGTCATTTCCCTATAGTTCAATCGTCGCATAAGAAAAACTCAAAAAAAAATAGTCTTCTTTAATTTTCAATATTTTTGTTTTATGCAGGCAGTTCTTCTTGAATCCTCAATCGTATTATTATCTGGCCTATTAATTAAATTTATTCCACAAGAAGATAAAAGCGGTAAAAACATTAATCTATGGTTACAATACATTGATCCATCATTAACATTAGTTATGGTAGTTATCATTGGTATTAAAGCTATACCTGTCATTTGGTCTCTGGGCCATATTCTTGTTGAAGCTGTACCATCGGGTATAGACACTGGACAATTAATTCAAACAATAATGAAAACAATACCACAAATACGCGCTGTACATAGTGTTCATGTTTGGAGGTATGCATTATACTTGCGGTTGTTGTTGTTTTTTTGTTGTCTACACGAGCAGCCATTTTCTTCGTTTATTTTTAGAGCAACAGCTCGAGATGTCTTTGCAACACTACATGTTGTATGCGATGAAGATCTACTATTAAGTACATGTACAGATTTATTTGGACGTCAATTACAACGAATACTTGCAACACATTGCATACGTCATTTTACTGTACAATTTGAATATAGTGAAACCGGTGGAAACATAAACAAATGTGCATATGGTACTCGGCGAAGAAATCGTGGTCATCAATCGACATCAGAAGATAATGATAATGTGACGAATCAATCACAGATTGATTGACATATCAATCCACTTGAAAAGGACGCCAACAAACTAATGCGAATATCCATTTAAAATAAATAGACATGCCTCTTTTCGTTTCATGTGATATAGAAATTAATTCTTTTCTTTCTTGCAAATGCCATTCCATATATTTTTTCTTGTTAGTTTTTTTTATATATATCCTGTGCAATTTTGTTTTTTTTTTTGGAAAATAGCTAGATAGTGAGTGATTTATGAACGAAAAATATTATAATATTATTAATGCCGGTGCGTATGAAAGAAAAACAAGAATGTTTTATTTGTTAAAAATAACCGATTGATTTTTGTACATTATCAAGATTTTATTATCAAACCAAAACAGTAACTATGATATCAATAAATTAAATGAAATGAACTGTCAATTTTCATAAAAGTATGATATATCAATGTTATCCTACCATTTCGAACTTTGATCTTCAATACTGAGAAGACTTTCAGGTAGCCTTCATGAAAAATAGCGCTGTCGTACGGGCAAAAGTGTTTTTTTGCATACACTTCAACCTATAGTATTCATATCAGTCGCATATGAAAGAGATTTTCTTATCGTAGTTTTCAATTCATTTATAGAAACTTCAAGAAATCCGAATATAAAAGTCTTCTGTAAATTTATCTAAAAGAAATGATTAGTTTAATCATGAAGATTACGAAAATCTTTTTTTTTCTTAATCCTGAGGAGAATGTAGCTATCTTTTGAGTAAACAAGATCAACCGAAACATTCTTGCTTTCCGTACTTGCCAGAAGAAACGTTTTGGCATAGATATTCAATAGGATTATATCAAGTGCCGCTTCAACATTGACTCTTGATGCTTATCGTCTAACCTTCTCCAGTTAAATGTTCGTGAATTATAATTACACGATGGAACCCATTGTTCTTAGAATTTGCTGTTAAACTTACGTATTAGCATTCGAACTAGATAACTCAAGCAACTTATCATTGACATCATGGCTAGAAAAACTATCCAATAATATCTGAGAATAGATCAAAAAATCAATTTCTATGTTAATAAAGAGTGAGTCTTAGACAATTACATTTATTTCAGCTTCAATTATGTTAGATGATGTTTAGCATTAGAGACTATTCGGTGATTTTTGTGTCTTTTATTCAAACTAGTATCAATTTAACAAATCC
Source organism: Rotaria socialis (assembly GCA_905331475.1). NCBI lineage: Eukaryota > Metazoa > Rotifera > Eurotatoria > Philodinida > Philodinidae > Rotaria > Rotaria socialis. The sequence goes on along the minus strand of CAJNYU010000714.1, from coordinate 58,874 downwards.
AATAATTGAAATTCTGAAATCGATTAATATTATTTCATATGTATGATCGAAACTAAAACACAGTAAGATCCCACATGAATTTAACAACAAGAATCAACATGATTATTAAACTATCATTTATTTAGTTTCTATCCTTAATTATCCCATAGCCAAATAAATGGGAAATTTCATTAATCAAGTTTTATTCATTCTTTGGTCAATCCATTTTTTAGAAGCTAAAACTTCAGAAATCTTCTTGTAATTTTTCTTTTAATACCTGATACAATTGGTATTCTATGTTGCGAGTCTTGATCTTCTTGAAAGAAAATATTTCTTTATCATTCACTTCTGTCGTAATTTTGACTTAGAATTTAGACGATGATTCAAACAATCACTCGTACTTCGTTGGAACGTCTCTAAAAAAAAAAGAAATACGCGTCGACTTCAAGATTTTAATTATCAACTATATTCTGTTTATATCAGTTCGACTAAGCAGGATACTGCTTCATTTAAAACATGATCCTGAGTAGCTGAAATTTATATAGGTATAGTTGTCTAGGGACAACTTCTTGTTTACTCAGCAACCTATTCTTGTTGAAATCCAAGAGCTATAAGACGAGCTGCTGTATGCTTATCTCAAGATGTGTCTGTTTTTTTACAAAAATTGGCTGTTTCTCGAGGATTATGTTAATAAGAAAAACAATCTCCAGATGAATATTTTGTATGGAATTTCTGTTCGATGCCATCATCAAAATTTATACTGTCAATGAATAACTGTCTTAGTTATCAATCGTAAATTAAATTGGTTATATCATGAATATAGTCACTTGAATGTTAGGAGAATGCTTCCTTAGTAAAATTTATTACTAGACTAATTTTATAAACCATAGACAAAATAATCAAAAACTTTCTATGTACATTATATAGTTTGAATTGTCCTATGATAATTTTCCACTGCTTTTAAAATGAAGAAAAACGAAATAATTCAAATCTTTTCTGTACATCATTATATAAGTATTGGCGGATGAAATTGATTTCAATATCGATGATTAATAGTTAAATTGACTCTAATGGGTGTTATAACTGAATAGTTTTAGATGTATAAACTGACATGGAAGCATTCTTATAAATTACTAACAATAAATGGCTAAACGCTTCATTTGCAATAGCATAATCATTTTTTCCTTGATATATCGTCAATATAAGAATGTTTTAGCAACAAGAAAAATACTCATGCTTTACCGAGCCAATGAATCATAATATTATTATTGAACAGTTTCAATTTTATATTAGAAATAATACAGGTACGATTTTTTTTTATTATCCGTAAGACTTGACCCTATCATTGGGTATCGTTCTAATAATAATATGTTTTCTCATGACTAACAAAGAGATTAAGTTTCAATTTTTTAATTTATCTAGTCAGTAGAGACATATCTGATTTTTGTGTTCATTTAAAATTGGATCTTATCATATATCCAATATGCTAATAAATGACATCAACAAAAATAAAATAATTCAATTAAATATTCATAAACGTTTTTCGTTTATCGGGCGTTTTTTTCTTTAATTTCTTCTTAAATTTTTGGATCGAATAATACAAAACAACAACAACAAATGAAAAACAAAATTTCTATGGCATTGCTGTCGTTTATATTGTTGTTGTCTTTTAACGAAATCGTCGGAGACTGAGCTGTTGGCGACGTTTCCAGCATGTACGACGTGATCCACCTGTTGCAAGCGAATAACGATGACCATGGCCAAGTCCACGAGATTTTCTTCCAGCTGATGTTAAACCACGTAATTCACGGTGTTTCTTATTTGCTTTACAGATCCAGTTGATACGTGCATCATTACGAATACCTAATCATAAACATTGGAAACTCAATTCTAATATCACCAAATATATTCGATTCATTTACCTTTGTGACATGGATCAATAAGTACAACTTCATAGAATTTGTATGTTGCATCTTGTGCAATCCAATATGAGTTAAGTACACGTAATGTTGGGCAACGACGTCCAACACGTTCTTCAGCAACTGATTGTAATGAACGTTGAAATTTCAATTGGTTGATACCTTGATGTTTTGGTTTACCATATACTTGACCTTTTGGTACTGGCTTCTTTCGTGAACCACGTCGAACACGGACACGATAGATGACCTAAATTTCATATTAACAGAAAAAAACAGATAATTAATAAATCAACAATATTTTGTCTATTTACATATCCAGCTTTAGCTTTATAGCCGACACGTCGTGCCTTTTCTGGTCGTGTAGATTTTGGTGCACGATGAATAGCAGCTAGTTGTCGATAATGCCATGTACGAATACGGAAAATAAAACGCATTACATCACTTTGTTTTTTACGGTAAATTTCTTGTAGATATTTATATGCACCCATGATGTCAACTTTTTAATCTACAATAGATCAACAGAAGAATTTTATTTCACATAAAGAGCAGAATATATTTTTTTTATTCATGAAGTATTTTTGCTAATGAAAGCCATGCTATACTACGAGCTAAACAATCATTTTTTGAAGTTGAACAATCCAAATTGAAATATGTTAACTTATCGAACGATGAAACAATTTTGGATGAGTTTGTTAAAACACCAATATAATCATCAGGTATATTAAGTTGTTCGCCGTCTAATGGTCGACCACGAAATGATGCTACACATTTATTGTCATGATTATCTTTTTGTTTAATTGAATTTGTAAAATGTCTTTTGATATCACTAGTAATTGTTGATGGAACATCAATCGAACATGGCATTGAATATACGTTAGAAGACATGTTAGATGAATATTTTATCTGGAAAATAAACAAAATATCGTTGCTTTTAATCAGTAAATTGTGCTAATTTTTCAAGATATTCTATTAATATATCTTCATTACAATATTGACGCAAAATATTTGATGGTACAAATTCGTGATCATCACATAATTCATATTCAACAAGGTACAGTAATTGTTTTTCAGTTATTAAACGTTTGACACCAAGAATACGTTTTAGTTTATAGCCGCGCTCAATGCCATAAGATATTGATTTTGGTTCAGTTAAAATAAGTGTGGGTGCACGATTTTGAATAGTTGATTTTAAAGACGTATTTTTTCGAGTTGCACATGCACGAGATTTATTGATAGGTTTAGATATTTTTGCATCAGCAATAGACTCGATTTTTATTTCTTCGTCTTCATCAGAAAGAACAATGATATCATCAGAGGATTCAGTCATGTACGTCGCTTCTAAACTTGACAATATTGATACTGGAACAAATAAACAATCTAAAACTCAAATGGATTATTTCCATGATTTAACATAACAATTAGAAATATTTCAAATTGAAATTTGCAAGTTGAAGAAAAATTTCAAGCGTTTTTCTTTCGTGAATGTTAATTATTGGAAAACGATGAAATATTTTAGCTGTTAAAAAAAAGTAGTCTATTTTGAGAAAATCTCAATTGACAGAGGGCGTTAGTGTATGTTTATTTTAAAACTTTTTAGTTAATTTACTCTCAGTAGTTTACATAACATCAGGAAGAAAAAGTATATGCAAGAATATAAATACTAATGATATTTTTCTTTGCTTTATTTCAAGCACCCAGTTTGAAATTGGTTTTAGTCATTGTATTTGATGTGACGGTAATTCTATTTCATGACCAATCTTATTTTTGTAATATTCTTCGTACCTATGTACGTTCAATGGAGAACTTGAGATGCTAATAAAAATCGAATGACAATGATGCGTAAAAAATGCATCTTGAAATTCATGCGATGAAATGTGACACCGCTTTTCGCTCGATTTCGTTGTGAAAAATAGTGTACCAAATTTGAAAGGACGAGCAAGTGTCCGACCAGCTCCTCCTCTAAATCCGTTACTGTTTCCGTCTTTTTCTCTTCCTCTCTTTGTCTCTATAGATTGGAATATTGGATTTGTCGCTGACATGGAATACTAGAGAAAAAGAAAAGAAAAAAGTAAGTCTATACGCTTGGTCCCACATTAGAGCAAACAGATGTAGCCATATGGTTTTTTTTTCTATAGTATTGCTATCGTGTAAGCTCATGAGAAACAGTCATAGTATCCAATTTATTATTTACTTGTGTCTATTTATCCACATGCATATACATCTACATATCGAGCTACGTGTAATTGTTATGCGTTTTACAAAAGACCCGTATTAAAAATGCTCCATTTGAACAAAGCAACCTAGAACATAAATATTTAACGTTCCGTACCTCTCTAGTTTTGCGATTGCATTCTTCGGAAACTGAGAAATAAAGAAACATAGAATCTAAATATCTAAAACATTCAAGGTACTTGAACAAAAAAAAAACTAATTCATCATCTTTTCTTTTCTTTTCTCTAATCTGACAGTTTTTTAACAAATAGTATAGAAATACAAGTTCTCTTTTTTTGTTTTTCTATTTCTTTTTCTTTTCTATTCTCTTATTTCAATTCTTGTAGACTGAATGAGTATATAAATGTATGTGAAAGAAAAATAATAATGGTAAAACAATTATGAAACAAAAGAACGATTAGATCAATTTGATTCAAGTCAATCTTAAAGCGTCATTGCCAAAAAGAAAGACTTCATAGTTGTATATGAAGCTTTCTATACTATTACGTATTATATAATTGATCTATACTACTATACGCAATGTTGATACGAATTCGTAATGACACCCATTTTCAGTTTTCGAATAATTTGTCATCATCAATTTTATGTGCAAATACGTTAATTAACAGCACACTTGAAAATTGTACATATGAAATATCAACTTCATCATCTTCAACAATGACAAATAATTTATTTTCTAATTCACTTCTCATTATTTTCGTTTTATCAATCTTATCGATATTGGGTGTTTGTTTTATGATCTTTGGTCCATTACAAAGATCTGAAGCTTACAAACGTGTTGAAAATTTTACATTTGGTCGTCATCCGATATTCAACGTTGATAACCGTGAAGTATCAGCTGCTACACGTTACGACGAATCAATGGAGTTCGCAGATGAATAAAAAAGTTTTAGTCTTTTTTTTTTCTTTTTTTTTCATACACTTGATTTGTTTTATTATTCGATAAGAAGAAAAATCTAAATTAATTTTTAAAATATGGATGATTTAAATATTGACGGCATTGATCAGAATCAAGTTCATGGTGGGCTTTAGCGATATCATTCTGAATAGCCATAGCCAATTCATCTAGAAATTAAGCATACATAATGCAAAGAATATTGCTAATAGCTTAGAAAACCTATGAAATATGTTTGTCTTTTATTTTGCTCAGAGATAAATGTGTCTAACAACTAGTACAGCAAATTTAGCTTTTGTTTTGCTGCATTTTACTCATATAATTGTTATTTTATTGTTTGTAAAAATAAGAAGTCTAGAATGTAATAACTTTTTCACTTCGACCACTTTTACTTTTAGAGCATCTCAAGCTAGACAAATAAAAAATATATAGTGGCCTAGAAAACTAAGCGAATAATAGTGGCAAACAGCTACGAATATACATCATTATTATAGAAAATCTAACATGTTATTTGTATCCGAAACGGATGCCCGAACTCAATGTTGAATAGGAAATGTTCTACGTTCGACAGATATTTCAATTTTAGTAGGTGCTATATTTCTTGAAAACATTCCTTACCAACGGAGAAAAGAAAACTAATTGTTACAGTAACTATATTCTCGTTCATTATTTCCTGTTGTTTTTCTTTGCACTGAGATTTATATGTTGCTTATGATATGTCGATTGAACAAGAAAAATGTGTCAATAAATTCAACTTTTTTTCTATTATTATTGTCTTTCATTCAGTTTATCATTTTGTATTTTTCTATGCTTTATGAGCCGCTTTTTAAATTCAATTGAATCTTTCTACATGAATAAAATTATATAATTATGAAATGCCTATACGAATCCTTTGTCAAACTCAACAAGGAAATAATGACTATTTTAGATGAATAACTTTGTCTTTGTTTTTCTTCTTTAGTGCGTTACTACTTCCTATTTCACCTTCTTTTACCCATCGCTAGAAACTTTCCATACAGAATAATAAGACATAAGATCGCAACGATTTTTTAAATATACAATATTATCTTCAACCAATAGCTAGCTGGTACATACGGTAAATTATTTTTCTATCATTTTTGACTAAAATTTTCTCTTTGAAAATGGTGTTTTTTTTTAATCAAAAGAAGGGAGAAAAAAACAACTCTTTTTTTTCAATATTGTATTTAGTTATACCGACTGATCATTATTTCTTTTATGAGATGAATTGAAACTGATGCAGGCAAATTAATTTTCAGAGTAGTGCTTGAATATTTATTTATTACAAATATTAAAATAACATTTCCTAGAACACATTTATGCCATTTTGTTCTATGTATTCTTAGTAAGTAATATGAGAAATTTTTTTTCCGTGTGAACTCATAAAGTTCATGCTTTTTTATGCTAAAAGCTGCACTGCAACGGATAGGCAGTCTTTGTAATATGTTATAACTACATTAAAATAATTCTTCATTAATAAATGATAAAAAACCGTAGCTTCCGTTATGAACTTCCGTCTAAATGCGATTTTATAAAGAAAAAAAACAAGAAACGACGATATTGAATCAGAATCAATGATTTAAAAAATCTAAAAACAAAATGAAGACTAGCGATTTCAACATTATCCTAACAATGAAACACATGATTACAATTCTTAAATAGTCATTTTTTCAAATTTTTAACCGTATAGCGTCTCCTGAATTAACTACATATTCAAAAAACAAAATAGTTTATTAAAGATTTCGAGTTTTATATTTCTAAAACAATCATAAAACTGTTAAAACAAAATAATTTCAATTTCTACGTTTCATAATCAAAATCAATTTTAACTATTTCTTTAGTTGATTGAACACGAACTTAAGCAGATTTCTGCCAGGGAATGAACGAAACGATACAAAAATTTTTGTAAATCAGTAGTGACGTTACTCGATTGTATTCACCAACAAGGAATATGCGCATTTCTTACTTGCATCTTTAAACGAAGTCATCTTACGAATTTCACCGAGAAGAACAATTTTTAATTTTTCACCATAAAAATCACTTTCAAAATTATGCATCAGATGGACTTCCTAAACTTGAATTCAATTAAAAACCACAATGAAAATAATTATTTTCTTAACATACCAGCGTCTTCACTTTACATTTATAAAATGGATTTGTTCCCACACTAGCTACAAGTTTATAAAGTTCATCGTTGTTGTTTGTTAAAAATTGCGCCCATCCAAAATATACACCTTCATCAATTTCCGATGGTAAATTTTCAATAGAACTTGCATCTAAATTTGCTAGAATTCAAACAGAAACATTTAATTAAATATCTCATTAGTTTCTATATAAATACCTGTAGGACAGCCGAGTTCTTTACTTCCGCGCCCACAGCCGTGAACAATAGTGCCTGTAGTCAAATATGGAAATGGGAATTCGATCATAATCTAAAAATCATATGCTAATAAGATATTATATCAACTATGAATTAATAAATATGCAGAAAAGATACAAAAAAGAAAAAAACTACAAGACAACAACATTTTGTATGTTATAAAGTTAATTTTGATGGCTTGTTAAAGTATCTTCTCGTGTTAATATTTGATAAACACCTGGCTTCATCCATGATAAACCTTGAATATTATCAAACGCTTGCTAAAATAAAAATTGAAAACAAAATTTCAATGCATAAATCTATTAAAAATGAAATAAAAACATGCTATGTGTAAAGAATCAAATCGAATCTTACTGTCAACTAAAATTTTAAATTACAAGAAGCATTATCAAGTTTTCATTAACCAAGCGAAAAAATAAAGAGAACACAATGTTTTCTAGTCATTTTTTCAAAAAAGGACAAATCAGATTAGAACGTGCACATGCATTAAGGCACTTACACAAACTGTTATCCTCTTTTTGATTTGTACCAGTAGGAGAAAATGTTTTCTGGTACGAAGTAATTTTATATCGAATTTTTAAAGTCTATTAGTTAAACATCAAGTTACCTTTGTTCCGGTTAAAAGATGCTGTTGTACCGCTTGTAATCTTTCATTCCACGGAGAAAATCTATAAGAAATATTTATTTTTATAAGTGATAAACTTCAAAAAGAAACAATGAAATATCGAGAAAGCCGAAGTTTAGATTATTGTTGCTTGAATTTGAAAAGGAATTTGGTACTAATATGGGACGACGCAAAGATCGTCTGTGGATATCGAGCAATATTATCGATACGTTTGCATTTAGAAAGACTTAACTATAACAGTAAGACTGATTGATTATGAAACCTTATATGAGTACAGTACAGACTGAGTCAAAGTGATAAGCTTACGCAAAGGCTCATAATTAACAAGTTCTCATTGTTTTATTTTATGTAAATAATAAGAATTTACGTGCAACTAGCCTTCAATTTTATTTGACGATGTTTTTCTTCTTTATTGATAATTCATTAGCTTAAATAATGATTTATTCTACGGAAATAGCAATTTTTGTAGAACATAAAAATAAATATTTTCTATAGCAATGGAGAAGTGTGCCTGAAACACAAGCCTTCGAATCAAAACAAACTTTTATTAGTTTAAATTGAATATATTAAATACTAGAAAATGCTTTCAATCATTCAACTACCTCTATTGTTTACTGAGTTTTAGTAAAAGTTAACCTATCTATTTTTGTTTTCTTCATTAATTCGTTTGAGTAATATTATTCAGAATAAGCAGGTATGTCAAAATCATTGTTTACATAAAAACAGAAAGCATGATCAATACAAACTGATGCTCTATGACTGTTTTGATATTCCAATACAGGTAATGCCATGCTTTATCTCGTTATTTACATGAATATGCTGTTCACACAGTGCGAGTCATATTACCAATCGACGTAGAGATAAAGGACCCCTATCCAAGAACGAAGAGCTTTTCTCATTATTAAGATTTATTTTGAGTAAAATGCTTTTAGATGGATGCTGAACTCTTGTGTATGAGAATGTACTCACTTCGAGAACTCTTAATGCAGATATAAAATAAGATTATTTGTTTTTTTTTCGATCTTCATTACGAAGAAAAAATAATTAGAAGTTTTTCAGTAGAGAACAAATTTTACGTAGACAAGTGTAGATAACTTTTCTCCGGCATATTAGTAGTAAACGTCTTATTCATTAGATTATATTGAGTACTACTCTCAGGTCAATGAGTAGCACTATCTTTATTGCACTATCTATCAAAGTCATGATGATGAAGGTACCGTTGCCTGTTGATATATCAACAGTACGCAATAGAAACTGTTAATACATGTATCATTAAATAGAGGAAGTCTATATATAGTATGTTCTGTACTCGATAATCATCAAAAAATGCTATGTCACTGATATGGAGGAGTGCCTATTCTTCAATCCTAGGAAAATTTTCGAAGTATCAAGATAAAATAAGGAAATAAGTTGCACTGTAAGGCCTATTACAATAAGTCTTCTCTATCATTACTGCCATATAAGATCTGTCAGGATTTTTAACCCTTCGATGTTGAATTTTCGGTATTTATCACCCTTAGACATATTTCAAAGTTCGACGTTTTTGACCTTTTAATATCTTTTACTTTTTGACGTTTAGCTTTCAACATAAAGAAAAGATAAATATTTTTATTTTTAATCAAATCATGTTCGGCTCTGACACCAACGTAATTTCAGCATAATTATGCACTCAAACTAGCTGCTTTACTAGTGACGATAACGTTTGCTTCTTTACGAAGTATCTACGAGGTTTTTTTTAATAATAATTATCCGTTCGTTACATTTTTATAGTATAGTTGCATTATAATTTTCTATATAGAAACTACATCTTTGTGCAAGATAATAGTTATTCATTATAGATGAAAGCTTTTCTTTTTTTAAATAAGGGAATGCAACTTACACAATAGCATGGGGATCATCAGAAGTTAATGAATCGGGAATATAAATATTATCTTTTGATTGATTGACACATTCAGATACTTTTAAGAGAAATGCTCCTGGGTCATGTTCATATCTAAAAACATTTTAAAAAGACAAGGTTTGATACACATTTTGACTAAATTTTACAGTTGTGCTGCATCCAAATTAATTGCATTCGTAATTTCAATTTTTTGAAATATACGCCGAATATAACGTAGTACTTGCCAAAGATGATGCCCATTACGTCTATGTAAATAAGTTGTCATCGTGATCAAAACTCTTTTTAATGTCTTAACTTACTTCCACACAGGAAAATAGCGTTTAATGTCAAGTTCACCTGTTTGTGCATTTATTTGAGGATGATATACAGATGGTGAAAAGTATACTTGCTAAAACGAAATTTTTTTTACTAGAGAAAAACAGTGTCAACTCCTATGGAAATACAAACTGGACAATCGCCATCAGGAAATGTATTGGGTATTAGAATTGAAAAACGAAAAACGCCACCTTCATAAGGACCTTGAGATATAAAATGAACACCATTCCATACTAGAAATAATCGATTGCTTTAACCAATATATCGATTAATAAAAAAAAAGAATTTTACTTAGATTTGATTTTCCAGATGGAATGACAATTATGCCAGGTATAAATTGTTTTCGAAGCAGATTACTAAAAGAATTTAACAATTTCATTTGATCTTTTTAAAATATTCTATTCTTACTATTCTGCTTGAAGAATATAATCGAGGGCATATTCATTTTTTTCCATTGTATTTTAGAATAAGTTTAATAGTTACATACTAAAATTACTTTAAAGGCTTGCTTTTTTATTCGACGGAATCAAACAGTTATTATTTTGCATTATAATATTCAGTACTTTTTGAAATTACGCCTACATATCTTCACTCAGAAATAATGCTGTGCCGTCAAAAAATATAGATAGTCAGATTGTTTATTTATAGGCGGAATCCTACCCTATCGGCGGCATTCTTATCATTCATTGGTTCTGTTTTAATGCTAGACCAGACATGAGATCGGTGACAGATGTCATTAGCTGTTAAATAAAAGGTACTGTTCGAATAGCAATAAACTTTTACCTTGTAAACGTCTTCAAAGTTTGTATACTATAAAATAACAAACCATGAGACGATTCTACGCAAATGTTGCTTTCAGCATAGGAAGAGAATAAATCATCATCAAGACTTGATCGTTTCCTTGTTAGAATGAACGAAAGTTGCTTCCATAAAGATATAGAAAAATATTTCTTTTAAACACTTGCCGAAAGTCGAATCATCGTTTGGGATATCTTCACATGAGAAGGTTCTCTCCATGCTTGTATAATCTATTCGAAAATCTCCATTTATTAAATAAGAGTTGTAGATTAAAAGAGATCAAAACAAAGATAAATATCGATAGGATCAATGTGAATGTATCTGATCTGAAAATAAAAATATTATTTTTGCGTTTGGTTGCAAGTTTCAGTTCAATGTCACAGTCACTGTATTCAGGCATCTAAACACACCGCACCGACACGTATTTCGACATTTTTACCTTCGAAGATATTTTCCGTCTTCTTCATTTATAATTCAAAGGGTGTGGTAGATGAAAATGGAGATTAATTTTTCAAACTGTTTCCGATAGTATGCGTAATTTTGCATCTCCCATATTCTAATTCACCAGGAAATCCACACCGTTTCAGTTTTTCAATCGATCACGAAAATTCTTCAATCGCCGTCAAGAGTTTTTCTCACATTGCACTGAAATCTTAATAAGCACAGTATTTGTTTTATACCATCCATAAAATAATGCTTTTCTTTTGTTATGCTCTAATTGTCTCAACATATTTCATACAAGTAGTATAAACCGTGAATTTGTTTTCAAGACTTCATTGTTACCGTCTAATGAAGAAAAAAGACTGATTCATTGCCGAAAGTGTGTTAGAAAATCTTTTCATTCATTTGAATAATTTTACTGTGAAGACACGAGTTGTCATGTAAATTTCAGAAGTTGGAATTTTTGAAAAAGTACGTCATGTATAACGTTTGATTTAGGTTTAAGAGGATACCAAATGAGTGCATTGATTTAAAGCACAAAACAATGTAATTATTCAAAGATAAAACATAAATTCGATATCAATGTCGATTTCTAAAAACATTTTAACTGCAATTAGAAAGCAGTTAAATGTAGATTAAGAGAGATTGAATGAATGGCGCATACAAATGAATATGAAGAACTATAAAAGTGACTCGGAGAGGTGGATTAGTCGATGTTTAATACGTAATGATAGATGAAATCAGAATATTGAAAAACAGAAACCAACTGATTTAAATATGGGCATCTTTGTAGTAATATGAGTGTCGATTTCGATATGAAAATATAGCTATTAAAAGTCTTTTTTACAATAAAAATTAATCTGAATAGAGAAGTATATAGAAGCTGATTATTTTTTCTATGAATAAGTTTTTCGTGAAATTTTGCGTTTTTCTTTTCGAGACATTATTTCATATTAATAATCTATCGTTCATGTGACGATGGCCAACGATGAGAAAAAGCTCATATTAAAATCAGATTAATACTGAGATTTTTCAATGAGTAAAACTGCAAACGAGCTTAGTATGATTTTTCTTAGCCTTCAGTATCTTATTAAATAATACTTGAAATGGTAAAAGTCAATTAAAACAAAAAAACGTAAATTATGATGATAACTACTTGTTCGTTTTATATGACTCAAATTTCATTAATATTAGTCTCTTGTTTTTCCCACACTTGCACTACAAGTAGAATCAATGTTTGACTTTTAATAAGATACGAGAGTACAAAAATATTTATAAGCATGGATGTTTATATATTGTAAATATTTTGTATTTTCATATTCAAAATGCGCATCATACAGAAGAAGAAAAACAAATATTTCATTAGATAAAAACTACATTTATTGTGATGTATATATAATAAGAATATGATGAAATTAACAACAGGTCTATCAAATATTATTTGTTATCAACGTATGTTTGATTGACTTGTAGATGATGAAAATAGAACTGTGATATACACAGCAAAGAATACCATACAAGCTATCATGGTGGGTACAGCAAAGGAAAGTATGGCAATTGCAAGTTTGTCTTGTACTTTTTCTGCATTGGTACGTTGAGTTTCTGATAGATTAGTTTGTATAGAATTGCCAATTAAACCAATAAGTACAATAGTGAAAAAGAAAGCCAAGACTACTGCTAATAAGGCAAATGTAGCAGCAACGCGTTTGTTTCGTGCAAATACTAAAAGAAGAAAAGATAGAAGACTGAAAATTTAAAAACAGATATGATTGAAATAGAAAATAAAGAAATTAAACTGAGATTTTCTTTGCGTTTAAAAACAGTCGACAACACAAGTTTTCAATAATGATATTTCATTTAATCATAAACTTCTACTTACTTGTTATAAAAATAAAAATAGCAGCCATAAATGATACAGATCCACCCCAAATACCTGCACCAACAGTTGCTGTTCCTGATCCTAATTTAGAATTTCCATTTTGTTTATTGACTTCAATTGCTACATTAGCTATATCAAGACCAATGATTGCTGTACTGCAAAACAGTAGCACAACCGAAATAACAAATGATCTAATATTCGACCATGAATTACGCCAATTTACATCCGATATAACGACTTGAGACGATGATATGGTTCCATAAGCAGGAATGCTATAAGGAGATGTATAATACATGTAAGGCATTGATTGTTGCTGTGCATGCATAACTTTAAGGATATGTACTTTCGACTATTCGTAATACAGATTGTTACACTTCTATTTGTAGAATAAATATACAATGGCAAGGTACTACTTCCAGCAGCTAGTATATCAAATATTTAACAAATGAAAATGAATGAAAGTAAATACTGATCTCGGTTACATCACAACTTGTTTTAATTGTATTTTGAAATTGAAGCAATAGATCCATAAGATATAACTATATCAATCTTATGAATCTATTTTCTGTTTTAAAATTTCAATTTTGAATATTTGCATTGATGAAGATTAATGTCAATGAATTCAGATAGATAAAATATTCGACGTTAATTAACGATAGAATTTTACTTCACAATTTTTTAAGCGTTCTCTTCTCCTTCTTACGCAAATAATCTATATAAAAAAATATCAAAGTTGAGACTAAGGGATATAAATATAGTTGGATGTCTCATCGTTCATAGGCAATCTGATTTTTTCACCGGTTCGATAGGCCATTGTCGATTCAAGTTTTTCATAATATGTAAAACTACGGTATATGCACTTTAGATAAAGCCTATTCATTATCATGCAAAAAAAGTATTTGAATGAACACATGAAATTTTGCATAACAAAGTAGATATTTGAATAGGAGAAATCTGTTTAAAACTGCATTCTGATTTATCTGCTCAAATAAAATCGACATCATGCATGAAGAAGAATATGTTATAGGTAAGTGTTCTCTTCATTCTTCTTTCAGTCAATATGTTCCGAAATCCCTCGTATTTAGAATTGATAGTTTCAGTGTAATCTCTCAGCATTTGACTCAAAAAATCGACATTTGATTACAGCAAGGACTTAGACAATTAACCTCTATAATATATTTATCATTAACACCAATTCGCCATTATTTAAGTAACAATAACATGTTCTTTATTGATAGATCTTAATAATTTCACGATGATCTGTGCATTTTATTTTAAACCATGTAAAGTAATCATTCTATGCAAACCTATGCTTTGCATACGATTTTCTTTTATTCTTGAAAATATCAATATAAATGTAGATTGATAGAAAAAAAAACTTCAAAAAGGACGCACACTGGTTGATGTTGAACGAACGCTGAAAGGTCTCGGCGTTAATGTAGGCGTATGTTGATATCTTTGTATATAATCTGTATTTATGCTTAATAATTCTTGCTGTTTCAAAACACATCTACACGCACAATCTTTTTCTGGGCAATATCGATGCTTAATGTCTGACGATGAAAACCATCCATGTATATGACTTAAATGTCCACCATGTGCACATATTGCACATAGAAGATGCTGACCAATAACTGGTTGTAAACAAATTGAACAAATAATTGTCGATGATATTTGATTTATTATTGCTGGCGTTTGACAATTATGATCAATTTGATGTAATATTTGTGTTCGTTTATAAAAGTGTTTCCAGCGATGTAATAAATTTGCATATGCATATAAAATTGGATCATACTGATGTTCATTGAAAAATTTTAATCGAGCTTGTGTCTTCATAAAGGGTGTTTCTAACATGGCTAATAGAATCATACTTGCCGATTGAATATCACCATCTGTAGCATAATGGGAAACTAAATGTTTAATTAAACCTAAAAGAACAAAAATAAAAACGAATTTAAATACAAATACAAAAAGTTTTAGTTTTTAAATAAGATCAATTTTCGTCAACCTTGAGCAATGGGTGATTGAAACCAAGAGTGATCATTTGGTAAACTTGGCTGTAAAGATAATAAAGTACCGAGTAGACGCCAACAATGAGTTAGCTCATCTTTAGCCATATTTTCTGTTAATTGTTCATTGATTTCACACATATCGGCTAGATTATTTAAGTCAAGTTTATAATCATCAGCTAATTTTTTACTAATAGGTAAAAGTATTGACATATCATAAATTGATACTGTTGAATGAAGCTGTGATATATGATGACTAAGAGGTCGACGATATGGCGTTGTTGATGCTGGTATACGTTGATGTTCACTTACTATACTTGAACCTAACGATAAACGTACAGGAGCCGAAAATATTGCTGTTCGTTGATTGCTTGAAAGATTCTGAATTTGTACTGTATTCGTTAGTGTTGTTGATGATCGATAACTGAAACAAACAGAAGAAAAAAAAATAGTATCATTAAAAACAAAGAAATAAATGTACCAATATACCTTGATGATTGTTCATCTGTGCTCGAATTTCCTCGACTTTTAGTTACTGTTAAACTCATTGATCTCATATGTATTGGTGGTGCTAGATTGCTAAACACATCATTAATACTATTCAGAAGTGGTGGTGCAGACGTTGGTTGCTGCTGCTGCTGCTGCTGCTGTTGTTGCTGTTGTTGTTGTTGTTGTTGTTGTTGTTGTTGTTGTTGTTGTTGTTGTTGTTGTTGTTGTTGTTGAAGATTTGATGTGCGACCAAAACATATCAAGTATGTTCCACCAGTAAAACGAGCACCACATGTACGTGGATTAGCTCGAATGGATGGCCCATTCGATATTTGACTACCACTTGTATATATTGACGATAATGACGATGGTTCAAATGTTCGATTTGAATTTTTTCTATTATGATTGTTGCTGTTATTATTACTAATATCATTATTATTAACGCCATTGAATGAATCAAAATATAAACTATGAATTGATTCAGCGGGTTGTTTTTTATTTGATCTCATGGTCATTATATTAAAAGATAATTTTTCCTGTTTGTAATATGAATCAAATAAATGTTTTAATTTTAATAAACATGTATGTAAACATAATTGTCCATAATAAAAACATTTATATGATGTTTCATCGAATAGTTTTTGAATGCGTTTTTGGAAAGATCTTAAATTTTCATGATTATACTTATTCTTATTCTTATTCTTATTATATGTTAATAATTTAAAGCGTATGAATAATTGAGATACTATTGGATAATGACGTGATAGAAATAAATATATACGAAATGATCCGGTGGCATCAATTGGATAAATACAACGGAGTATACACATTCGATGGTGTTCATCTTTTACTTCAACAATTATATGTGGTCCATATGTATCCTGCAAGGAGTTTAATTCATTTTGAATAGATACTTCTGTTGTAGTTTTATCTAGGCCGTTGGGACTAGAAAGAAAGAGAAAAAAACGTTTCATATAGTAAATTCTGAAATTATCATGGTTTATATATCATATACAATAATGTGAGAAGCAAATATAAAAGCTGTTAGTGCAATCTATGCAGGATGAAAATATCAAATAAAGATATGTAGCGGCTGTTTATAAGCACAAGAATTTTATATTGTTTTATGTATTTTGACACACATCTATTCATCATACATTGATTCGAACCTTTAGACATCATATGAGGAAGTGATTCGTATACTATATTTGATTTTATAACAGTATTATTTGTGAAAAATCCAAAATTTTCATACTTTCAATATTTTATTGCATTAGTACTTCACAAAATATCGAGAGTTAGACATACATTTTCAAACAATTAGTTTTATTACTGAAATAAAATCATATATAGGATTGATCTATTTGACCGATTGGCGATATATGACGCAGGTTTTCCTATGTAACCGTATTATGAATGAGTTTTACTCGAGTGACATGAAACTCGGATAAATATACAGGCATGATTCACTTACGTAGTTCATAATCTATAATCGCTGGTATGACTAAAATATAAAATAAAATTGAGGAGAAGATTTATGAACTCTCACAAAGAGTATATTTGACTCTTCTAATTAAATTAATAATCTATGAATATTTATCAACCAGACCGATCTGAAAAGGTATGATATCGTACTAGATTTGTACAATATGATGATGCATTTCAATAGGTATGAAGACAACAAATGATTGAAAATTATTTCAAACAGGTTCGATTTCATGAGTAATCGTAGATGACTTTTTGGTTTCATCATTCTATTGATATACTATTAAAGAATTCGAGTCTGTTTTCTATCTTGAAATTTCCAAAATAAGCATTTGATAAACTATTTTCAATTAGATTCAATATGAGACTTACACAAAGGATAAATCATGTTCATCATCATTGTCATCATCATTATCAAGTAGATCAATTGCACTAAATCGAGGTGAGCATGTATCAGAAACTGCATTATCATCTAAGTCACTGTCTCCAACATCAGTGATTTCGTCTTCAATACTATCCATTCTCATTTTACTTGTAGTTGTTCGATTTAATTGTTGTTTTTGTCGAGACAAATACGATGATGACGATGATGATGGCGGTAATGATTTGGACATCATATTTATATTTAATAAATCAGCTTGCTCTCTTTGTATTGTGCGTTTATGATCATGCCAAACTTTTCGGAATGTTGGATCCATATCAATTAAGCGTAATTGATCATCACGACACCAAGCTAAAATCGGAAAATGTTTTATTAATTCATCATTTGGACGCGATGAAAATATTTGATTAAATAAAGTTGAAAATTGTGAACTTGTTACCACAGTAAAATCAATAATAGACGATGAACTTGTTGAGAATATATGATCAGTCAATGGTCTTAAATAATGATCTTCATCGCAACGCCAACCAGTAAAACCAAACGTTGATGATATTGTGTCGCAAGATACACAAATAAATAGATTATCAAAAGATGTTGCTCGAATCTAAAAAAAAGTATTAATTTACTATTGTTCATATTTTTTATCTTATTGTTATTATTATAATTACTGTGTTTAATGAAAAAGGTAACTGTTCATTAGGTATAGATTCAGCTAACAAATGTCCACTTGTAGAAAATATTCGTAATGAATTATCGATGGAAAGCGTAGCAATCGCATGATTTTGCATTGTCCAATCGATATTCAAAATACGTTGGTTATGTTCAATTGAACATAGATATGAATTTGTTTGACGCATATCATATACACGTACACATCGATCGCATTGCACAGCTAATAGATTAGAATCATTGGATGTATTTGTTTTATCAGAATCCATTGATGACCATTTTATATGGCGAATACTAAATGGTGTTGACAGTGTTGATCTTAAATTGGCTGGTGTTTTTGGTGAAAAATTTCGAATATCCCATATTTGTACTTGGCCATCAAGTGAACCGGTTAATAAACAGTAAGGATCATAAGGCCAATATGAGATCGTCGATATAGGACGCTAAAAAATACGAATACGCAAAATAGTTTGATAAACAAAATAGGAACACGCTTTACTATGTTTTCCTGAAATATTAGATAGAAAAGAGAAAAAAAAACGTATTCGATTGCCGCGTTGGTGGTGTAACGGTTAGCATGGTTGCCTTCCAAGCAGCCGACCCGGGTTCGACTCCCGGCTAACGCACTGGTCTTTTTTTGTCTATCTACCTGATGGTGCGTATCGATGATTGTACTAGTTTCTTGTATACGTCCATGATCAACATTGTAGAAACGAACGAGACGATCAACAGCAAGAGCATATTGATTTGGATTTTGACGATTCCATTGGACAATAGGTCGATTAATATTGCATATATCAAATAAAGGTACTGATTCAATATAAGATGAAGACGGTGTTGTACTTGAGTTATCATCGCTGGTTGTATTAACAGTCGATGCAAAAAATCTTTCAAAATTAATTAGTTTCAGTTCATGATTGCCAACAAGCAAAAGATATTTTTCATCGCCATTAAGTGCTATTGAATGGCAATCAAGATTGGAAAGATTTTTACCAAAATCAAATGTAAATGAAAGATTCGATGATAATCCGTTATTTTGTTCGTACAAAATCATCTGCAAGCATGATATTTAATTACAAAGAAAAACATGAGTGATTTGTTTTTTTCTAAGTTTATTCTTTATTCAAACAAAAAACAAATAAAATTACATCGTTTATTTCTAAAATTGATATGTTTTTAGATGATCTTCGGGTTTAATATCAGTATAGATCACATTCGCTGTTTGACTATTATTGTTGCCACTGTTGAAAAAGCCACTAATTAAACTTCGTCCACCTATTGTTTCTACTTTTTGTAGTTTCACTGATCGAGTAACTGATTCATGTTTAGTTCCATTTGCAAAAGGAGTATGAAAAATATTTTCTTGAGCTGTCAGTAAAATTTGATTACCACTTTCAATTAAACCTTGCTCATGAGCAGCAGCTAGTTGATTTACAACAGATCGTTCAATCTATATGAAAAATAAATTTATAGTTCTTTTTTCTCTTTCAAACAATGAAACGAAATAAACTAACCTCGTGTTTAAGTGATCGAGCTCCATAATTAATATCATAACCATCGGCTAAACAATCGAGAGCTTTACGATCCCAAATAATATCAATATTATGCTGATCTATAGCCTAGAATATAAAACAGATAGAGTTTTATTTTATTGCGCTTTTATTGGATTAATAAAAAAGAAACGTACTCGGTTTTTCCAAAATTCAAGTTCTTTGAGAAGTAATTTATTTATTTCACTTTTAGAAAATGGTAAAAAATAAACCATTTCATTAATTCGGCCGAGAAATTCATCACGACGAAAATGTTTCTAGAGAAGAATTATTTTATAATACTCATTGAATCCAACAAATATTTACTTTTAATATTGGTTTAACCACTTTATCTTTAAATTGTTTTGATACAGTTATTCGACTTTTCCCATCATCATCTTGTTGTTGATTAGCAGTGTCATCTAAATTCGAGTCACAGAAATACAAAAATATAACTTCCGAAATTATAGGATGATTCTTTTTTTTCCTGAACGAAAATCGTCTTATTCAAAAGTTCTACGAATTTTATTTCACAATAAAATTTTCAGCTGAAATATGTATTTACTTGTTGATACATTAGATATTAGTCAACCGTATAAAAACTATGCGTACTTATTATCAATTTGATATTTAAGGAGGAGAACATTCGATGCGTGATAGAAGCAATAAAAAATTATTATTCTCAAATTTCAGTTCAAAATCATCCTTAAGAATTTTTACTTGAGACTGATCGAAATATTTCAAAATGGAATAAACATATTTTACATGACGACGAAACTATCACAAAAATTGGCCGTTTCTCTGATTAGTTCGCTCAAGGTAGAACTGTATCGAAACAAAAAGCTCTTGAACGCAGTTATCATTCACTTAATTGATAAATGTAAGCAAAATTAAGTCAGGTCAAGACTTTCAGGCTTGTCTGCGGTAAATTAATACGTAACGAAAACAAATCTGAAGATCTGCAGACATTCGATAAAATGTCAGTGTTATATAAAAATATAATGAGTTTTAACAACGGAATCGTAGTTTGTTTTATGATTGTCTACTTATTCCGAGAGATATCCGAACATCCGACTATCTTATAAAATGCTTCAATATGGTATCAAATATTAAATTCGGTAAATCTCTAGTTGAAACAAAGCATTCAATATAAAAAATGAATTATGATAATTTTCTGTTCATTTGAAAAATGTGCATACAGTTTGACTAGAGTTTTCTTGAAGACTGTCAACTATTGTCGTTACTTTAAATTAGTAAGTCTAGCGCTTTTTTTTGACTCCTATCAATAAATCTACCTGATGTTGCTCCTCC
The DNA here is from genome assembly GCA_905331475.1 of Rotaria socialis. Taxonomy (NCBI): domain Eukaryota; kingdom Metazoa; phylum Rotifera; class Eurotatoria; order Philodinida; family Philodinidae; genus Rotaria; species Rotaria socialis. Next base: position 37,619 of record CAJNYU010000714.1, on the reverse strand, counting down.
ATTAACTAAAGGTGGCTTCTTTTCTTCTTCCCGCCTCAAATCTTGTGCATAATTAGCGATTTCTTCACTGGCTAGATTCGATGTCATCACATAAATTGCTTGTCGCCCATCAATGGTTTTTCCTTTTCCATCGGTTAAACGTCCCTAAATTCAGTAAAGGAGAAATTCGTATTTTTTCGATTCTTGTTGTTTTTCAACTTACTTCATCAAATAATTGTAACATAACTGTTAAAACATCTGGATGTGCTTTATCAACTTCATCGAACAGTACAACAGCTGTTGGACATTTTTTTAATGCATCCGTTAACTGGCCACCTTCTTGATATCCAATCTAGAAAAACGTAAAACGAAAATTTAATCTTAAATCCAATTTTCCCGCTAATCAAACTTTCATATCCAGGTGGTGCACCAATCAATTTCGATACTTCATGTTTTTCTTGATATTCACTCATATCAATACGTATAAAGCAACGTGGTTGATTTTTTTCACCATTCAGATATTTAGCTATTTGTTTTGCTAATTCAGTTTTACCAACACCGGATGAACCAAGAAAAAGAAATACTAATGGTGATTCATCACTAGTCCAACCAGATTGTTTTCTCCGTATAGCTAGATGAAATGAATGAAAAGAAAGATACATGTTTATAGTGTATTATTCATTTGTAGATTTACTAACCAGCACAAACTGTTGATATAGCATAGTTTTGTCCAACAATATTTTCTTTAATTCTAAGTTCAAGTGGTCTTCGTCGTCGTTCACCTTTCATTCTTTCTTCATGTAATTTTTTCGCCTAGAAAAACAATATCGTTTCTAGAAAGTTTGTTCTTTTTTGAAAAAAGAAAACAAACATTCTGCTCATATTGACTTAATAATTCTTTACGTTGTTGTAATGCATAAGCAGAAGGTAAATGTCCTTGTTCATTTTCAATCAACGGATCAGCACCGTATTCAATCAAAATATTTATTATAGATATATTGTCATTGAGTACAGCATAATGAAGTGCTGTAAAACCATTGAATGTTGCACGAGCTGAAAGTCGGTTACAAAATTCTTCTTCACGTTTTGTATAAACTAAATTTTTTAAGAAATTTATTTTTAAAATTTCGTTTTGTAGTCAATGTTTTCTTATTGTTTACCATTTACAGGATTCCAATGATTTTTTTTTGCCATGGATTGTACATTTGTGAACTCATCAGATTGATTTGGATCAGCACCTTTTGAAAGTAAATATTTTACACAATCAATTCTATCATTGATAACAGCGACGAGAAGAGGTGTCCATCCAAGTGGATGCCGAAGATTAACATCAAGTTTATCTTGTTCAATTAATCTATGAGAATCGGGTTAGTTTATATTTATAAATAGACAATTTATTTACTGTTGAAGAGCTTGCAGTTGACCATCATGAGCAGCTTGAAATAATTGTTTCTCTATGAATGAGTAAAATATGTCTATGACGAAGAAAAAAAGAATTATTTCATACCATTATGTGATAAATCTTTTTCAGTCTCCTTTGCATAAACAATAAATGAAGGAGTTATTTGTTCAAATGGTGCGAATTTATAAATTGTTGTACCGAGTACGGTAGCAGTACCCAATGAAGCCCAAAGAAGTCGATTATTTCGAAATGATACTGGAAGATGAGAAGACGAAAATAATCGTAAGCGGCGAAAGGTACGAAAAAAATATCTGGAAGCCATCGGAAAAGATACTAGTATGTAGATAAATTCAAATATCTATTGAACGATGAGATTTTGAATGAGGAAATTGAGAGAAATGAATTGATAGGGGTTCTAAGGAGAACAAAATGTATCGTTTCCCAAGAGAGGTCGCTCGTACACACTGATATCCTCTGAGTCGAGTGCTTTTCAATGATGAATAGAAATCGACTAATATGTGTACCTCTTATCAATACTTATCCCATTGGAAACTATCTCTATTATACTGTTTAGTTATAAGGATCTTTAGAGTTCGGTCGACTTTTAAACTGATTTCAAAATGTACTTTGAGAAAACATAACCATGATAAATCTATCTGATACTGATTAATTCGATATTGAATATTACTAGCAAATAATAAATGTAAAAATATTTTTGAGCGTACTGGATCAACTGTTGACTTAAAGTTTGTATAGATTTGGTTCGAATTTATAATGATATACATTGATCATCAGTTAATTATTGTGTCAGATATAGATGATTATTGAATAGACTTATTTTTGAATTTTAATGTTTACACTCATTGAAATTTATTTCTGTAATTGAAGAACACTAGCTGATATAAAAGTCGTAAAGTAGACTAAAAAGATTCAGTATTAGATTCGTCGAGTCGAATGACGAATGATTTTCTAACGAATTTATTATTAAATCTCTATCGAGATTTAATTTCTGATAACTTTAAACTGTGTTGTGATCTTGACGTATTATTCGAAATATGAAACTTATACATTGTAGTCATAATACAATATCTATAGGCACGAATGTATTTAATAACCAGTATCATGCCGATCCAGGTTATTTTATATCAGAGATGAATAATCGTGTTCATCTTTAATGTACTCATGACCAAGAAATACCAGTTTTCTTATAGCTTGATTCAACAAAAACATTACGTTGACTTAAATCTATTGAGATTAACTAGAAAAAGGTTCTTCTCGATCGACCTAAATAAATCATTTGATTTCTGCAGTAGCAGACGAATTCACTAGCTTGACGATTTTATGAATTTTTGAGAATTTGCTATTTTCATTCTGGCGTAGTCTGAAGCAGTAACTATAAAATTTTCAATAAAATGTCATGTCTTTAAGTTATCAAACACATAAATCTAATAAAAGTTCCAGTTTTTCTTAATACGATTATCACAGAGTAGGGCCATCCCTTGTTTAAACTCACTGCGATTCTTCTGCGTTGTAAACATTTCCAAAAAAATGAACTTCACTTTTTATGAGCTAGCATATTTGATAGTTTCCGAGCATGCCCATTTTGTCGAGAACTTTACACTCTATCAGACTACGTCAGAACGAAAATAACAAATTCTCAAAAATTGGCAAAAGTCTTATTAGTAGTGAAGTTAACTGTCACTAAGGAAAGTAAATAATTTATCATGATCGATAGAGAAGTACCTTCATTGAATCTCAATAGATTTAATTCAACGTCATTTTTTCTGCTAAAAAATTATAAAAAATCTGATTTTCCCCGAGCATCTTACAGATTTCCAAATGCAAACTTTTTTCAGAACTGTAACATTAAGATTTTTCAAAATAAATTAGTTTATTGTACGGAAGAAGTTGTTTTCTCTCATGGAGTATGCTCGATAAAAGAACTATTACTAGTTATATCACACAAAGCATACTAACAAATGAGCACTTTTCGTTTTTTTTATATTATCTTTCACTGTAGTCGAAATGAAGGCGTATTTGCGATAAGCAAACTGAAATTTGTTGAGTTTATATACATGTACTTACTAAATATAGCAGTCATTGAACGACTTGTTGTCGGTTGTGTTTTTACAGAAAGTAAAGAAAAACAGGACATTGTTGTTCAACTTCTTTCACCACTCTAGATTTCTTTTGAAACAGAAATGTTATATTCAATATTTTTGTGATACAAATCACAATTTTTTTCATCAAAATAATTTGCATAAAATAACAGATCATAGGCGATAATGTAGTCGAATATTTGTTTCTTACACCATTTCACACAAGAATAAACCTTCAGAGAGAGAGAGAGAGAGAGAACCCTACACATCCACAAGCAGAAACATCTATTAAATAGACTTCTGTCAGATCCAAGGGGGAAGTAACTGATTTCATGATTTCAATTGATTTCATGTGAATTCCGATGACTTCACCAATTTGTCATAATACTTATATTTTTTACTACGGTTAAAATGTTTTTCGTTTATGAACTCGTATTAACATACGCAGATAGAATGTATAAGAAAATATAAGTTTTAGCGAAGAAATCTATAGAATGCAGAAGCAAAAGAAAAAATACCCGATATTACAAAATTAATTTCGTAGTTATTTGCAAAATGTTAAAAATAAGAACTTTTGACAATTTCTAACCATTGAATATCGCTTGACAACAGGGATCGGAATCAGCAAGAAAATCTTGATTCGATTCGCTCCATACAGAAACAAAACACAGAATTCATTGATTTTCATGAAGAAATTTATCCAAATCGTACATCAAATTCTACTCCAGTTTCCGTGTGTTGTAATAAGAAATTCATTGATCTAGAGAAATTCAGAAACTTCAAAGAGAATCTACTATGCATATGAGGACTTCAGTTGTATGGAAGGAGTTATTTTTTCCTTATCGATCAAACGATGCATTATTTTCTGAAATTGCACAATTAGCTTTACCATAAGTATCACCTATTTGGAAGAAAAGTCAGATGTTAAGAATAGGATTATACTAACTTCTAATTTCAGTCAAACTCTAACTCAATTATCAGACCGTCACTGCAGTAACTGGGGCTAACCTTAGTCCGATCAGCTTCGTAACTTTTGTACAAGGAAACTGCGGTATTAAGATTTCTCTTAAGTTTACCCAATTTACTTTGCATGTGGATTAGCAAAATGGAATATATAGCAAAGTCATGAGCTGTCAAACCTGCTGTTTGATAACTGTTCTACCAATAGTGGAATCAAAGAAGTAAACAGTAGCTATACACATAACAGAGCTCTATGCATGTCTCGATTAGAAAATTGTCAAACATTGCAAGGCAAAATTATTGTACACGACTAGAAACCCATGCTGAGTATGCGAAAAGTAAGGTAGCCATGGAAACTTGTGCACATGGGTCTAATTCTCCATAAAAGAATCTATATTAAAACAAATGAATAGAGTCTACTTCATTCTCAAATAAAATACACACAATAGCTAGTTTGTAGACTTCTCACATTGAAAGATCTATACAGTTTGAAAAGACTCACGATACTCATAGCACGATATGTAGTACCTACACACAATCGAGCCTGATTGCTCATGAAGGTGTGGATGTGGGGTGCCTCTTCTTTTCTCATACCCACATATACACCCTAGTTTAAGTACAAGCTTTTTAAAGTCTCTTTCCTCTTTCCACGATAGAGATTAATGACTACTCTCTCAACTAATGAGAGATTACAGAAGTTAGACTTCTATTTCCACTTTCTTTTCGTCATGACAATACAAAAAATAATGAGAACTGCCGATTATAGACATTAGAAGCAAGCTATTTCATAATTACAGACACTAGTATCTAGTTTATCGTTCCATTGCAGACATTAGCAAATAGTTACGAGTCGGATTGTACGCCTTACAAATGAGGTAGATGATTACGGAGATTTTATGCTAAACTTTTTATGATTTAGTTTATTATCGTAAATGATGCATATGAGTTCGAAATATTAGCCTTAAAGAGACTGCGCTAATAATTTTTGTCACACATGAGTGATCAAGAATAATGCAAAAAACTATTGATAATATCTGAATAGAAGTTTGATAGTATGCTTGAACGCTAGTGTCATTGAGTTATTGTTATTTATCATTACTATTAGTCAAAAAGTGGTTTTAATTAATTATGATCACTTCTATTATACTAATATCTCATATATATGGAACTGGTAGATTGGTCAGCCTGCAAAAACCCCATGAACCGGTCGACATCATCTATGTGCAGACCACAAACCATCTCTACAAATCGACCAATCTACCAATTCCATATACCGTTAGGTCATTATACTTGTTGCAGTAAAGTCAACAGAAGCGAAATTGGAAGCTGATATTTTCGTATCTATCTCATTGTACATCCCAATTTCTCAAAATGTTCATGTGTACATTCATAGAGAAAAGAAAATTCTGAAAAATTTTACATGGCCATTAAAAATTTGACAGGAGTACCAGAAAATTTGATCTTTTCTGTCAAAATTTTAAATTTTCCTGGATTTCAATCTTTTCCGCAGCGCATACAGATAACGATTATGTCTAGTGATTTCGACTGATTTCAGAGGATTTCAGCTATTGAAATCACCTACTTCTCCCTTGATCAGATCGTAGAGAGAGAGAGAGAGAGAGAGCTGATATCGGGTACACAGTTCTTTTAAAAAGATGTGTCCATTGAAAAATTGTTTTTGCGTGAACTATATTTAGAACTCCATAAAATCGGTGTTCGACAAAATGCACGCTCTTTTAATCGTAGATGTAGTTCAATATTTGCAAATTTTTACAAAATAAAAACCTTCTTTAAAAATTATTTTACAATCGTAACCAATTAAATCTATCGCTTTACTTTAATGTGTTGATGATCTACAGCCCAGTCGATATGGACTGATAAAAATAAATAAATAATTATAATGCTTTATTTTTATGATACAAGAGAAATCTAAATAAGAAACTCCTGAGTCAATTAAGTTAAAAGGTCACAGTCACAGTCACTGCAGCCACTTAAGTGACATCCAAAGCCAGAATCATTGTATAAGCAACAACAATCATTGACTGAATTCGATTGATTATTATTGTAGGCGTACCACCAACACCAGTACCATAAACAGCAACAGTTCCACCAATGATCTCTACTCCAGTTTCGTGAAGAACTTTTACCACTTTGCGTTTCGTTTGACTTCGGTGCATATTCTAATTTGTCTGATGTATCAGGCTGTTGAGTTACTCGATATAGATTCTCCTTTGTATTGGAGATCATAGAAATTGACATCACATACGTATAACCTCTTTGCCTAGATAAATGTATATATTTAAAATGAAACAGAGAAAAACAAGATATTTAACTATTTATCTTAGAGTATTTGTCTTTTACTGAGAGAAAAGTCATGCGTAGAGAAGTGACATTTGTATGCCTTGTAGATGAACAAAAGAAAAAGAAGTCACGAATACAAGAAGTGATCGGACGAGAAGTCATATAGAAAATATAAAACGTTATTTTAAGTATCAACAACTACAGGAGTTAATGTTATTACAATGTTTAAATGATCCCTAAATATTTTTCTATAAATTGTACATGATTTCGTGGTTCATAGATTCATAATAGCAATACAGACGTGCTGAAATATCATCATAACCAATAAATTCGATAGAAAAAAAACAATCATGGCATCCTCTCATAAATAAGAAGAAATATACTGGTCAACATTCTGTCTGACCTAATGCACCATCGTGATGTTTGTGACTTTTCAAAACTTTTAATTAGGATTTCAGAAATGAGATACTGCTTTTAAAAAGTGTTATCGAGTAATAATGAAAATTATGATATTAGTGAAAATGCTTTTTATGCTATTGTAATAAGCGGAGATCGCAAGGAAATTATGAAGTAAGCTCCAATGTGTCATTATTCGTTGTCGTCATCGTCCAAATTGTCATCCTAATTCTTTATTTCGGCGTAATTACCAGATACACTCAACAAATATTGATCGAGTAATTATTATCTTCAAACACACAAGTTATCCATCTTGAAATGATCCTACAATAACTCTCTAGCAGCAACTTGTCTCATATGACCTGTCTCGTTCTATTTTTCAACGTGGTGAAAATAGAAAGGTATTTTTTGTTTTCTGTCTCTATGCGCTTTGCTCAGATTCGAATTCCGTTTAATCAAATATGTTGTCACTTTAGTTTTCGTTTAATCAGTTTAATCAATACTGAAATGTTATCACAATTAGATAGTTTTAATATAGAAGGCTAAAACACAGGTTGATCTATTAAAAACTTATTTTAGATTACTACTCATTTTGTTTAGAAACAGTAAGAAGAAGAAATACAGTCTTCTGTGCTACCTGTCATAGTACATGTTTGAATATGCTAAGTCTACTCTATCAGAAGCATCGAGATATTGCTATTGTTTCATAGAACTTTTTCTGAAGGTTTAGAATGATATTATAACTTCACTTTTTTTGGGTTTATTGCTACTCTTCGTGTTGAAAGTATTTTTTTATGAAAGCAGCAAACAAACACTTGTTCCGTCAGACCATGTGTTATACGATGTTTCCGTTATAAGAAACGATATGTTATGAAGGAAAATACTCTTATATGTCGACAGTACTCTCAGTTTTAGACTTTCTCAGAATTAAATTGTTTTTATCAGTAATCATTAAACTTTTAAACCTGTAAAAAAATATCTTATTCGTGTACTGTTGAATCATGCGCATATGCAAATGAAATAACTCTAGATGATGTCACAGTGACTATAAACTTTGAATATATATTTAATGAATCATAGTGTTTGATGAATTCATTGTAAAATTTAAGGTGTAATCAGTCTTAAATATTATCCGATTACAATAAATATTCAATATAACTTTGACTCAAATTTAGAAAATAACTTAAAAAGTAAAAATATTTTTCTTTTGTCATTTACATTGAATTAGGCAATTTATATTGGTTCCTGTACACCTATTATGGGATTCTTTATTCTTGATTGAATGAGATTCATTTGCCATCTATATTTCGAACTTGTGATATTTTTTTCCCAAGTTTTCTATGTCATAATAGTATGATACTTGCACTTGTTTCAAACATGTTATATTACAGAAAAGTCTCGAACTGTGATTTAAGATTTGCTCATTTCAACAAAACAGGAAAAAATCGCACCGCACGCGCTCATAATAGCACCACAGGCGTCTAAATCTGAACAACAATCGCAATTGGGACATTGGCAGTCATTAAAGTTTATACACGAACATAATCCACCTAAACATTCTGTGCAGCAATTGCAATTAGAGCATACACAAGCATCACAGTTTATACATGAACACAATCCATTTAAAATTTCTGGACAGTTGATTGAGAAACAACACTCGCAGCACCAACAACAATTAGAACAATCGCACCCAAAACAAATACAGCAACATGGTTGTATAGAACTGTCTCTACCATTTTCATTTCTACGATTGCTTTGATTATTTGATCTTTGTTGAGTTACTTGATCATATGGTGGTGGTGGAGATTCTGGTTGATTATTGTTAGGTATGAATTGTCCAGTCGGAGTACCAGCTACGAAATAAAAAAACTCACTCTTGTAATGTTCTTTTCTCTACTCACTAAAATTTTCTGCTGTTTGGTTGCCTTCCATTATTAGTTGTGATTGTTCGATGCACAGTAAAATTTGCCGACGTTGTGTACTTTAATGCAAAGTAAAATTTGCCGACGTTGTGTATTTTAATGCAAAGTTTCTGATTGGCTTTTATTTTTCTCCTTTTATTTTTGCCATCAACGGGGGGAAACCAGAAGAAACAAAGAATCATGGGGTAACTATTGTTACGGCATATGCAACAGTATGAACAGATGAATAACAACACTTCTGAAGTCTATCGATCCTAACATACTATCGAACCAGGGCTCCTAATGGGATGGGATGGGACGAAATTTTCGTCCCGTGGGATAATGCAAGTCGTCCCATCCCATCCCATGGGCTCCCATGGGATTGGTTATATTACGAAAAATCTTACTGAAAATCAAGGTTTATTTTTTTTGTAACTGAAAATTCGAAGTTTTCCAGCATTCCGATTTGAATATTGGAATTAGGGATGCACCAATTTCTAGTACATTGCAAGAAAGATGACATTTTTGCCTGATGTAGAGTGGAGCGGTCCTCTGATTCCATATATCAGCCAAGACCATTTTTTTGCTCTATGTAAAACGATAGCTGAGATTTATGAAAGATTATAAAACGTTTTCGGATTTGACTCAGAATTTGAATTTTCAAGTCGTTTTTGGTCAAATCCAATTCAGTTTCAGACTTGCAGTTTGCATTACACAAATTCTAAGAATAGATTTGAAAAGAACGTTCAAGACTGAACAGAAAAAAAGAATAAGTAAAAAGAGGCTTAATCCATAACTCCCAATGCTGAGAACATGTAAACATTGGATAAAAAATTCAAGGAATTGACGGGATTGGATCTTTTCCCTACTTAAAAATGACGTGCCCGGTAGTGAGAATTATCGATTGAACATCTCTTTCTTCATATTTTTCTGTTCAGTTTTGAACTCTTTTTCAAATCTATTCTTAGAATTTGTGTAATGCAAATTGAAAGTTTGAAACTAGGTTGGATTTGGCAGAATTTGACGGAAAACGACTTGAAAATTGGAATTGGGAGTCAAATCCAAAAACGCTTTTTCATCTTTAATAAATTTGGATCATAGTTTTTCATAGATCGAAAAAGATGATCTTGGCTGATATCTGGAACGGAATCAGAGGACGCCTGCCTCCTACATTAGGCAAAATTTGTATCTATCGTACCATGTACTAGAAATTGGTGCATTCCTGCTTGGAATATCATTATCAATACCTTTTAATTCTGCTTGTGATGTTGTAAACGAAATTTGACTTTCTCAACTGAATATTCCTGTTTATCCGAAACTAAGGATGATAATGAGGAAGAAATAATTATAGAAGGTGATATTGAACAATTTATAAAACAAAAGATGATGATATTTTATTAAAACATTCAAACAAAAAGAACATTTATGTTTATTTCTGTTTTCTATGTTTTATCGTATTCTTTATTCAATTGTTCGAATAGAGCTCGGAGTTGGGTTAATGACCAGTACAGAAAAAGAATGATAATATTCACACTTTTCACCTATTGTCAAGTGTGACATAAATGAATAATCATTTTTCTTTAAAAAAAATAATCACATTTCCCATGGAATTAGGAACTCATCCCATCCCATCCCATGGGATATCTCAAGAAAACAAGTTGTCCCATGGGATGGGATGGGATTATCCCATCCCATTAGGAGCCCTGTATCGAACAGTTTAACAATATTGAACCTCATAAAAATTAATCAATTTTAAATTAAAAAAGGCAGATATCACATGAAAATGATTAGATACTACAGAAGAATGATCTAAATTTATTTTTATGTAATTAATATACTTTTATGCTTAAGAACACATGTCTTAAATGAAATACGTATTTACAGAACATTTGCACAAATCAGGCAGGTAAAAATCATAAAAAATAGTTTAATAATGATTGCCATATTTGAATGACGCTGAGCACTATTATAGCGTGGTAGAAAAGGATATCCTTGAAAATAATATGCGGAATACCATCCATCTGGTGACGGTAATCTCATATTGTTCATATTAGCTATGAAGACAAAACTATTATTATTCTTTTGTTTAGAACACAACGTTTATGGTATTACCATAATAATCACCACTAGCTCCACTTGGATAAGCATTATATTGTTGTGGATTGTAGGAACCACCACTCATAACATTAACAGGCGTTGGATATTGATAAGCTACTCCACCAACAACGAAACGATTGTATCGGTGAGCATTATTCGAATAGATATCAGCACCATTCGGGTCATAGTAGGATGCTGCTGCAGGATTCAGTGCATAATTACCATAGTTGTTGTAAATATATTGACGTCGGCGACGTATTTTTTTGCCATCAACTAATATAGAAAAATAATTAAAAGTGACATTGCACTCATTGGACTTATTAAGTGAACGAACCTTGGATAAGACAACAAAGGATGATACTAACTACGAATGTTTGAAAAATTTGCGAACAACCTTGCCATTTCATGGTGAATCACGCGTGCTTACAAACCAAAAAAATAGAAAAGAAGTAAGATTTTTTTCCTTTCTCTACAACCTTGATGATTCCGCTTCTTGTCAAAGTTTTTACGTTACCCTGAGACCTTCTCCATTTTTTTTGTTCTTTTCTTTTACATTATTCAGCGGCATAAAAAAATACATTTCTTGTCTTTGCCTTTTTTTTCTTCTTCTCCTGCAAACACATATGTTTTGCGTTACGTTTGCATTTATATAAATATTAAGAGAGAGAGAGATTTTATTCATATACGTGGCCTTTACCACTTTCTGATTGAAAGTTTGTTGCAATGCAGTGATGAAACGAAAAGAAAAATCGTATGTTATGCGTCATGATGTCAGTTGATCAATGGTCTCATTCGTAAAAAAATTCGTTTATTCTTAAAAGTCAAACTGTCATGAAAAATTACTCTTCTCTTTACACAATCATAGAAGAAGAAAACTACTAATAATGCAGGCATATTGTTTGTTTGTTTGTTACTTTAAACTATGATTACACGTCTCGATCGTTTGGCAATGAAAATGAAACTAATTAAAATACTTGTTAATAGAAGTTTCTTCCTGATTGGTGCTATCTTTCTTTGTGAGATTGATGTAATTTCTCCCAGTAAAAAAGTTATCTGCAAACTTCACTGTGTTTGACTTTCGTTAAATATCGGAAATACAATCGACAGAATCTAAACAAACATAAATTTTAATAGATTTTTAATTACCTACTAATGAGTATGTCTTGCTTTTTCCTTTGTAAAGAAAATCGAAATTCGAACAAAAGATTTCCACTCAAATGTCTTGAAAGCATAATTTGTGTACATAAGCTATTCGTAATGTTTACATATATTTACGACCATTTCTAACTTTTGCGATCCTGAAGCTAACTGTCTTGTTATTTGTGCTTTCACAAGAATCATATAGCTAGTATTTTCGACACGAATTTAAGACTTATTGAAATTGTTTAGAACTATGATTCTATATTGTATTATGATTCTTTTTGATGAATAGCAAAGACCAATATTGAAGTTAAGCTAGCCTGTTGCAACAAGTCCAAAATCCATACAGAGACTGCTTTGTGACTAATTTTGCTCATAATAAATATGCTTAAGTGTTATGCAAGAACACTTGTGGTCAAATTATGATTTTTAACAGAGTTTGAATGAACAAAATCTTTCGTCTAGTGCCGACTGTATTTAAACGAATGTATCCTATCATGTTAAAAATACAGCAACTTATATGAATTACAAAGATCATATACGTACAGGAATGTTCTGAACAATGAACAGAAACAAAATTGTTTTAAAATAAAATGAAATAATCGTGCTTAAATGTTACAAGCTGGAACGAAATCTTTGATAGAAATAGACTAATGGCTCCGAACACATTATATATCATGTCGTGTATTAACTCTTCATATCAATATGCATAGTCATCAAACACAATGATGCTAATCAAAAATGCAAAAGTCTTCTTGTTCAATATTCATAAAATAATCAACAAAATAAAGATTTTTTAAAATTTCCTTCATAGAATTCTATTGTTCTGCATAGTGAAAAAAAATCCATTTTATTTTAAGCTATTTTTGTCGGCAAATTATGCTGTCAATTCTATTAAACATTCTGAACTTTGGGAATACGATCAGAGATTTGTTTCTGTTAAATTCTTGTTCATCACAATATTTTGTATTCAGATCGCTGTTTAGATTAGTTATGCTAATCGTTACTTCGGAAAAAATTGAAATTAAATATTTATGATTAAATTTTGGAGCTCTTGTGAATATAAATAAAAATAGCTATGATCAAATCTTGAAAAATTTTCTTTGTAGAAGAAGAAAGTATTCCAATTATATTTAATGATACCAAAAATAGTTCATAGGAAAAAACACAGCCTCATGGCTATTATAAGAATCTTTCAATTAATGACAGATAATGTATAATTATTGAAATTACAAACTTAATATTCGATAATATTTTCATCAAACATTTAAAAAACGAGCTCTGATATTCATTTTGACATATAACTATTACCTTATTTATTGAATCAAAGCTGAAGTGAATCAAGAAGACCAATAACTTCAAATTACTTAAAAATATGAATATTAAATTGATTTTTTTTTCTCATAAACAATAAATATTCGTTTCATAATCAAACACTTATGTGATAGATTCATTAAAATATGCACATAAAAGACATGCCCGTATTTTAAATCAGAAAAATCTTGTAATGGAAACGGTTCTTTTTTATTGTAAACAAATGTAATACAGGTCATTATTTTTATATAGAAGAACTCATTCATAGCTACTATTTACTTTTACCATTTATATGATTTAATTCAATTAATATATATTTGTTTTTAGTGATTTATTTATTTATTTATTTATTTATTGTTGTATATATATATATTATTATTAACGGATTCATTTTTTTATTATGTAAAACAAAACTTGAATTCTACACATCAATCAAAATCCCTGATATATTTAATTGAGATTCATTTTATTTTTCTTGCATCGGCACATCGAATTCATATTCTTCACCGGATATGAAAATCAAATTAGTTATAAGCATATATTTCACAAAAATGAGCTTTGAATGGTAGCGATAATCGTTTTTGTGTTCGATTTGTTATTGTTTTTATACCAACAAGTTGAATATGAATAAACCGACCCATCATCGGTGTTTGACATTGAAGATGTATACGGTGAGATAGAATACCGTAATTCTTACGTGTAACTAGTGAACATTGCGCTTTATTGTATTGATGTGAATCAAAATACATGTCCTGTGTGATATAGACAATAATACGATCGAGTTGAAGTCGTGATAAATAATCATCTTGAGATAAATGCGAAACTGAAGACAAATGAAGAACTTGATTTTTTTTACGAACATAAATCATCGAAATGTTTTTCTTACATGTATCAAGTTGTTGAATGATTATACCATGAATGTAATGATTTCGATTCAGATCAATGACGATTTGTGGTTCTCCATTTCTACAACGTGTTGAATCAATTGTTGTACAACGTGATGGAGAATCATAACCATCGTTTAAATAGGATAAAAATGTTTGTTGAGAAGAATAAATTGGTGATTGAGTAAGATCGTTGAGGGATACAGATTTTCGATGAACAAGATTTTCCACTAAAAAGAAAAGATTAAGAAATGTTTACTTGAAAGCAAATATCTATCTGCTACAAACCACATGGTGTTTCAGGTTGTACACGAAAATAGCCAAGACAACAAGGACCTAAAAAAAATTAATTTGATTTCTTTTTTTCTGTTTTGTTCTTAAATTTGAATACCATTATGTGGACATCCAAGTAGACCAGCTCGCATCGATAATCTATTATTCCATTCCTTTGGAAAGAATCGAACAAATCGTGCAGTAAACGGTTGATTTAAATAATGAATGCGTTCAAGTGACGTATCATAATTACCATTGAACATCTGAAAAGGTAAGCAAGATCACAATATAATGAAAAAGAGAAAATAATGAATTGAATCTGTGTTTTACTTTTGGTACTGTCCGTTGAGCGTCATTGTAATAAACCCATAGATGCGTATCATTAGAAAAAGCTACTATATATTTGGTAACCCACTGTTCACCTCGATCACCTCGTCCTTTGGTTACCAATGCTGTAATACGTGTTGGATGACCAATATCAATCTGTAACCAATTGTCGTGGACTTGAAATCAAGTGGTAAAAAAAGAATTGGTATTGCTTTCAGTAAAGGCAAAAGTAAAAAGACGGTTCAAACCTTGTTTATATCGTGCACACCATCCTTTATTACTTAATATAAAAGCATCACGTGGTTGACATGAAGTGCGATGACGAATTGGAACAGATGACGAGGCTGAAAAATGTGTATATGGAACGAAAACCAACGGTTTATTACATTCTAAACACAATGAACAAGAAAAACAAAAGCATTAGATTAAAAGCAAAGTCACTCTTCACCTGGACATCCGACAAGTTCTAAGCGAAGACTCGGATGTAAATGCCAGGAAACAATATGAAAACGAATGAATCGTGTATTGAATGGTGTTCGAAAATATTGATAACGAATGGAAACAGCATCATGATTTGCTGTAAAAATATTTTGATTACCATCACTGTCTGTTATATAATTCCAATGGTAATAATCAAGACTATGTGATATAAGTAGAGATGTAATCCATTCTCTTGAACCAGGTCGACCTTGTGTCATGAAGCCATGTAACTATTAGTGTGAATAAATTCAATAAAAAAGTAAAAGAAAAAGAAACATTTTTTTTCATGAGATCCTTACCTTTGTTGGTGTACCAAGATCTATTTGAATCCATTGATGTGATTGATCTATTCTTGGACACCAAGCTTGATTATTACTACTTGAATAAAGACGGATAAAATTTGCTTGACATTGTTCTTTGCGTTGCTCATCAATACTGCTTGCTGTTATTTGCCAATCTTTTATCTCACCTGTACTTAAACCAAGTGGAACACTGCAGGCAGCTAGAAGATGAAATGTTAAAATAAATTATTAACAAATAGAAACGTTTTTCTTTGTTCCTATTGATCCCATATTTCTATTATCCTTGATTTGTCTCATTTCATTAAATTGCATTCATGTTTCTTGAAACATTTGTCATAATAGTTTCTATTAGTAATTAGTTTTCTGTAGGCTTTTTTCTTTTCTGTTTTTTTTTTCAAGTGTATAATGTCACAGCAGATGAATTAATGAAAGTACATAGTTGAATTGAGTTCCACATTCTAATTTGAAAGCTGTCGTCGTTTCTGATTTCCGATTAAAATGTCAGAATATATAAGAATAATAGAAAAAGAAGAAGAAAATTGATTTTCTTCGTTTGATACGAAAAAGTTCACCGAAAATTACAAGCTATTCTTAACAGTAAAAGAGAAAGTAACAATTGTGATTCTCTTTGTTCTTACAAACTCGCTCTCTCTCTCTCTCTCTCTGTATATATATATATGTTTATTTGTTTATTTAATACTTACCGTTGATTATCTGAATATGAAAGTCCAACACACAGAATAAAAGAAGAACACTGACCATGACAAAAACATATCGCAAGAACAATAATTATATATATGAATTCTATTTTCTAATATTAAAAATGAGTTTATCAATATAATATCTTCATCATAACTAAACAAGAAAATAACACCAATCAAATTATTTTCATATATAATACTTGATGATACTAATAACAATAATAATAATCATCATAGTATACTATGAAAATATACGATATGCTCTTACTCGTATAAGTTATATTCTGTATTAGTTCGTCAAGAATCAATGATGAGTGTTTGATGAATGACGGTGTCAAAATGCTGACGATGACTTTCGTCGTCGTTTTTCTTTCGATTCAATTGTATTTTATGTATATGTATATGAATGTGTATGTATGCATGTACCACTACAAAGCAAAATCAATCGATGACGACGGTAGCGGCGGTTTTTTATGTTGTCAGACAGAGAACGAACAGACAAAAAAAAGAGAAAGAAATAGAAGAACTTGATCGTACGAAGCAAAAGTCAAATATTAAAAGAAGATTCTGTATTGTGTTCAGTTAATATTGAAATGAGACAAATACAGAATAAATGAGATCTTTTTATAGATGAAGAAATCTCGTTTGTTTCTTCTGAGATCGATGGTGGTTACCGGCGACATTTCTATTATAGTTGACTTTTTCTCTGTTTGCAATCAGAAGATAAACCAACAGATGGAGAGAAAGTTTTTTTTTGTATCAGTTTCCTTCTGTTGGAATATATGATCGATAATAGAACTAACGTCATAATAATCAAAATTGTTTTCAGATGTTATTGCATCCATATTTTCAGCTTAATTCATATTTAATCTAGAGAAAGCAGTTGTTCTAGGTACTTAGAAGTTGTAAATCACATGCTCATAAATTATAAGTACTTATTAATACTTCAACAAAAAAACAATCATTATAAACCACTCCTAGAATATAGAAAAAGATTGCTAAACTGTTGTTTATGAATCATGTTTGGATTACAAATGAAATCATATGGTTACTCGAACGAGTCGATTTAACCTATAGTTGTGCGCTGAAATTGATGCATTTTTATTTAAATATAGATTTCATGAAATGCAAGAATGTTGTTCAGGTGAAGCTAGTTTATTTTGTTAAGAATTCTATCGATTCATTGAAATAATCCTTTTATTATACATTAATCGCAAATAGAAACTCCATTTAAAACATTCATCCTACCAAATTACTCTGAAATTCTGATCTTCTTCTTCGTTATGATCAGATTAATTTTATCTTTATCTTGAAAATAACCAACGGTATGCAATTATACTCTCGAACCAAATAAGAGTCATATGGGATTAATATTTTAAATTTACAATATTTTTTTTCATTAATAAGAAATTTCAATCTCGTAAATAGTAATTTGACACTTTAGAACGTTTTCATCAAACAATTTAAAAGAGAAAGAACGTATGAGAGTAAAAAGAAACAAAAACAAGCAAATTAATATTTTTCATTTCTTTTTCAGATTAAAAGGATTCATATCATCGAACAAACAACATATCTTCACCAAAGATATTATATAGTTTTTTTTTGTAGCATAAAGGTAGAATATCATATCGGAAGAAAAATTCTATGTTATTAGTTGGTATTTACTTTATATAATACGTAAGAAAATAGATTTTATTTAAATGTTGATGTGCTGCAGGACGAAAAGAAAAGAACGATTTTTTTTTGTACTTTTTTTTTATAACAGAATCTTTATATTGACTATGAAAAAAAAACGTAATCGATTGATATTATTAAAAGCTCCGAGGTCATTGATATGTCAAATTCGATTCAATCAAAATATTGACCAAAGTGTTTAGACTATTTTCTAATCGAATCAGTTTTTATCTATCTTCTCAAGGATGATCATCAGAATGGGAATTATATTATTAATCCATACCATATGAAGTTATATTTACTAGATATTTGTTCATTTTGTAATCATATCTGAAGTTGTTCACCAGCTTGTTATGTTCTCACGCGATTATTTAATCTGTCGAGATAATATTACGAAAAGAAAAAGAAACACTGGTATTGCTTTTTTTAATTTTCTCTTTTGTAACCGATCAGATTATTCCATTGAAACATAATAGAAATACTTAGTGTAAAAAAAGTTTATATTTTTTTGCTTGGCTTCATTTACAAATATTATTCAAATGAAAATGAAAATACTGTGGCATGTATGAATCAGTTACAATCAATGCAACTATTTATTTTACTTTAGTTAGAATAATAGATTCACTAGAAATAATTGAAAAGAAAACGAAGAAATAAATTTTAATTTCTCTTATATTCAATTATAGTTCTACCAAGACTCGTTGATGATCATTTTCTTAAATTAAATCTTCGTTTAATGAAAATTTTTAATATTGAAACCAAAAACAAAAGATATAAAATTGTTATAGCCGATCATAAATTGCTTTAGTATGAATAAGATTATAGCATTCTGTTTTGTTTTAGTTTAGTTTATGAATGCGGGAACTATTATTATGATTATGATATCATCATATAAGTGAAGTAGACATTTAACAGAATAAACAATGAAACGACGGACGTGATTTACTATCAGCATCATGTATCATATATTTTTCGTTGTGTTGATTTGCAAACTAATTTTTTATACATGAAAATGAAATGTAAATACTAATGACATTTGAAACTTATTAGCCTTCTGTAAAAACAGACATGTATATGTATCCCAATAGACAGACAGATGGTTCAAAGCATTATATACATCTCGCACTCTAATATCAGATATAACACATAAGTCATTTAAAGTATCCCATTCTGTTCTTTGTATTGTATGTATATAATCATCGATCAATAGTACGTATTTGTTGAATTCCGATCTATAATTATAGATAGACTTCGTCTAGGTATTCTTATTGCGACCACAAGCGAGAGTACTCTTGATTTCTAACCAGTCATCATCAGTAAAGGAAATTTTATTGTATGCTAAACAGTCCCATTAACGTTGAATAGAAATGTGACAAAAAAAAAGAAAAGGAAAGAAAGACACGCCAGTTATGGCGCAATCATGCATTATGTGAAATATACTATTATGTTACGTTACGTTGAGCATTGGCTGTGCCTATGCAAACCTAGTGGGAAATTAAAGCAACGAATGAAGAGTGATGATGAGTTTTATCCTTTTTATGGTTTGAATTTGCATTTCGCGTCTACAATATCACAGTAGGAGAAGAGAGATGAATAAAATTAGTGATGCCATAGTTTCTTTTATTCTTCCTAAGTTCCACATTCGTTTTATTATATGGAGTTCATCAATTGTCGGAAGCCTCTTGCATGTTTCGAGATGAATGAATAGACATTGTTAGTATTTATTGTCATCATCAATAGAGAAAAGGAGCGTTGGTTGACAGACGTGAATGTCGATAATCATTCATCTCCGCTTTCTGTCTTACCCTTCTTCTCTTATTTTTGTGCATGTGTGTCGTTTACCAGAGTTCGTGTTCTGTATGTTAACGATTGACGAAGGAAAAGAAGAAGAGAAAAAAAAAGAGAATACAAGCCGCTAACCTTGACTATTTCATCCTCTAAACACAAAAAGGATAGTCTTCTTCGTCTTCTTTCTCTTTCCTTTTCGCACACTTATCACACTGACAAACAGAAAAAAGATGTCAGTTTCTCCTATTTTTTTCTCTCTTCCTTTACCATCTCTATCTAACATGATTATTGTTGTTCCTAGCTTTTCACTCAAGTAGAATAACTAACAAGAATATGATTTACATTGTGATCAATATGATTCTTTCTTTTTTATGGTCAAGTAAATAATCATCAACGGTAAGAATAACATAGTAATAGTGACGATGTATAATTTATTTCGATATTGCTATGTCAATAATATTAACGATAATTTGTTAGTACAAGTGATAAATAGCAATTAATTATGATAAAATATATTTGTTTCTTTTATATTTTTTCAATTGTAATTGTAACTATGATTGGAATAGTTTTCGTAGAGCACAAAAATTAATTGAAAATTGAATTTCAATGTTAATTATAAAAATTGACTTTTAGATTTTCATGATACGCTCGATTAACATACGTCTAGACACGTATCACTATTGAATAGATGAATGTTCGAAATACCTCTATTTATTATTTTAGACTATATCAAAAACAGAAATGAATACAAAACATCAATTGAATCTTCTTCTATCAGATATACTTAAAAGTGAATCTACATCGACTAACGAATTTCATCAAGTGTCTTCAACTCAGGCAATACCATCATTAACATTTGCCGAGCATGATTATCACCCTTCGACCATAGTAACACAATCACCCTCATCAATAGTACCACTACCACCGCGGCGCAATTCTTCATCACTAAAACATCGCCGACAGCGTCATTGTACTTATGAATCTGATCTACAACAACAGCAACCTCTTCTGAATTCTTCTACGTTAGATGATTTATTTCGTGCATTAACACTTGAATGCGAGCAATATTTGGCTGCTTCATCGACATCTTCATACCCAAATAAAATCTATGACAAATTAATCGTTCAACCTTCAACATCAATACAAAAGAATGTTGACTCTAATGATGATGATTATGAAAACTTGCATGCGTCAAATTTTCCATTATCGAATGGTATTTCTTCTCTTAAAACAAGTATTGAAGTAATGAGTCCAGAAAAACGACAAGTCGTTTCAATTAGTGTATCTTCAAAAATATCTTCATCACCAATAGTATCTTCTTCAAAAACTTATCCGTCACTTTCAACGTCATGCACAACAACATCGAATATACCGCCGCCACCACCAGCAACGAATTATTATTCAAGCGAAGATGATTCCGTGGACGTATCATCATCAAGTACAACTCGTAAACGCCGTAGACGTATTCGTAAACATCAAATAATATCGTCGACTACTCGATCAAGTTCATCATCGGATGAGCCAACAGAAATAACGAATGGATTCGTTTATGAAAAAAAATTGAACGGTGCAAAGCGTTCATACAGTACAGATTATCGTCAACAACGTATTAAAAGTATCTATGATAATCAGCCAATAACATTATCCGCACAGAAATGTTCAACACGACGCGTACGCCGACGTGATATTTCATTACAACAACATCCTCCGTTTCCAACAAAATATGAAGATATTTCAACACATTTTTCAGAAAATATTTGTTCACCACTTTCAGTTCTATTAACATCAACACGAACAACCAGTGATTTTCTTGATCGTTCACAGCAGCAAAGGCGATCGCGCCTTGAATTAGTTCGTCCTCAACCCTTAACACTACTTGATCGTTTACATAATCAATTCTATCGAGCATCACCAACTCATAATAACAATAATAATAATAATAATAATAGCATTCCTACACATCGAATACCGTCATATCCGGTTTATTGAAATGCAGGGAATAACTAATCTATATGTGTATCTAATTCAATGTAGTAGATTATTTGTTTGACATTTTCTTTTCCCAAATAATATAAGAAAGAATTGAAGATGCAATTCTAGATCTCGTGTAACAGCAGTGGCTTGTTCATCATTGAATTGCATTAAATTATTTCTTATAGGATTCTCGTGCATTTCATAATTTGTATGCAACCAATTCATCTTTGCTTATTACTAATGTTCTTAGTAGAACAAGACACGTACTATTCAAGCAACATATATATATATATCTTTTATTGATAATACTTGAGTATACTTTTGAAATGTGAGGAGAGCTATTAGAAGCTTCGTTTTAGATGTCGTTATTAATTAATAATGGAATTAATCTCGAGTTTTATTTTGAAATATTATATAATAGTATAAAAACTATTTCAAGTAATCTTCTTTTATATTCGATTTACTATTGATAGTATTTGCGGGAGTTGTACTATAATTAACACTAATCATATTAACAGAGAATAAGACTCATTTACATGAACAAATTGACAGTAGATAAACACATGCCTAAAAATATATATGTATAAGTATGTCGTGCTTATTATTATTAGTTTTTCAAGTCATGCACTTATGTTTCTATGATTGAATTAATTATAAATAGAAATTCATGTTGCTAAAAGAGAATCTGTGAACATAATCAATGGTATACATGTTCTATTTTAAGTGTATCCATAATTACTCGAGTATTATGAAGCTACCAATAGAATATAACTAAACAATATAATGATTATTTCATTCATTTAGAAACGTATTAGTCTCAGAAAGAAATTAACACTTATACGATTATGAAAAATTCTATTTATTTCTTCAATTTGACTCATCTGAAATGACTATTCCTCGTATTCAAATTAGTTCTTTCTACTGATAGTTTATTATAAGAACAGAAGTAAAGAGATTATACAAAACATTTGAAAATCACTTATGTACGAATTTCTATATGTGAAACAATGTGAGACGATAAATAATACCGAAGATCTAATTCTGAGAGAGAAAGATTTTTTCCAATTTTATTACTAATATTTTTATTTCTCATTGCTTTTAAATCACTTTGAAAAATTCTACATCATTATAGAATATTTTCATTAACAGATCTGCTGTTTTGTTTTTGTCGAAATCCATTAATATGTAATATTTAACTGCTTGTCGAATAATTCGATGGATAACGTATCAAATACTTGCTTTTTCAGGAAGGCTGATAAAGATCATACCGTTAAATATCTCCATTGTGTAAGAGATAAAACAGATGTAAAAGGTGCGACAATTAGACTAGTTCATTTGCTGTTTTCTTTCTTCTTTTGATCTTCGTTACATTTTGTTTAATAGTGATACGGAACAAGACGATAGTAGGATTGCTCTGGATTGATGATTCAGTTCCGTATCACTATTAAACAAAATGTAAAGAAGATCAAAGAAAAAAGAAAACGTACTAGTCAAATTGTCACACCTTTTACATCTGTTTCATCCCTTACACAATGTAGATATTTAACGGTATGATTTTAAATTATAATTTAAAATTGCAAAAAAGTGTATATAGAATTATGTCTGATGAAGTTGTAAACTACAACGAAAACGTCACATTAAATTGAATAAATCAATATTAATAAAGTAGGAAGAGAATATAAAAATGAATACAAAAACATATTAAATATTGTTTAAAATCATAAATCTCTTACTTATAATTACATCAGTCAATTGATTTTGGAATTTTCAAAAGTTAAAAACAAATATATATTAGGTAAACCAAAAAATGAATCTGAAGAATGTTCTAACAATTTTTCTTATAACGTTATGAAAAATCTGCCTCAGTTTCAATTCATATGAATAGCTTAGAATTGACAGCATCAGTATCCATCATTAAACACTTTTTATGGAATGTTGAAGTTCTGAAAAGTATTAGAACCATTTCTTCTGAGTATATATTCTCTCATTTGATGGATTGAATCATTTCCATGGATCATAGTTTATATTATCCAGTCGAACAAATCTAGTTACTTATCAGACAGCTCACAGAATGATGAGCTGTCATATATGTAAACTCAAATCGTCTGAAAATAATTAGTGAACAGTTACTTTTGGCGTATTTCTTCCGATTCAGTGACTTAGAAATTTTGGCAGCGTCAAAGAATTAGCTATTCTTTTGTCATACAAATCTTTGTTTATAATATAATATTCTATCGATTATCATATATGACAGTGAGAACGAACTGAAAAAAGAATAGTTATGCTAATATCATTATAATTCTATATTAGTTTTCATCTGTTGAAAGTCTTATTCACAGTAAATTTTATCTCTATAAGTACAAATAGAAAGAGAATGTTTACTTCGCGTTTTAATTAGCTTATAATTTTTTGTGTTAAATTGTCCTTTAAAATATCTTGTGACAAGCATATGAATGTTTTGAATATTTTTCTATTCATTTTCGAAAATGAAATATATTTATAATTTCATATGCTGGTTGTATTTTTTGTAAAGAACAATTTATTTTTTCTAACATTTTACATTGATTTAAGATTGAACATCTGTTCATTAGTACTTTAATTTACTTTCACATTTTTTTTCTGTCTGATTGACAGATAAACAAATGTAGTTTTTCTGATAGCTTTCATATCTTTTCTTTCATGATCCATTCATTAACTCTACTG